>LTAE01004874.1:0-12579 GCA_001647135.1 Pontederia paniculata | reverse complement strand
ATTTACTTAAGACATTACATGTAAATAAGAAACTACCTCCCTTTTGGATTCAAAGAAAATATTTATAAAAATAAATTTCGAAGGAATCAAAATCTAATTTTTGGTCCGAAGAACAAAATCGATAGTTTTACATATTTTTCATTTTTGTCCCTTCATTTCACTTAACTAAAACTCTTTCTAAAATTTATTAAAAATCATATTTAGTACACTTTAACATATAGGAACAATTACCGAGACTTTAATTTTCCAAATTCTAAACTTTTCAAAAATCATATTTTCATGTCTTAGTCGAATTTCACTAATTTTCAGCATATGAAAACAGAAACTACAATACACACTTTAACACATATATCATAGTAGATATTAAGCACATGAATACACAATTAACATTTATAATCTCATATGAATTATATCATTGATATCACAAATGTGCGCCAAGATCGACGGACTTGCAGCCCATATTAAGGTATTGGAGAATCAAATAGCACAACAAGGAAGCTCTTCCACAAGGCCTTCAGGAATGTTCCTGGGGCAACCTGAAATCAACCCTCGAGAACGATGTCAAGTTGTGTCCCTCAAATGTGGAAAACAACTAGAAGAACCCATGAAGAAGTAGTCCCAACCTGAGACAGTTGAAGTAAACCCCAGAGGTGTTGAATCAAGGTTTGAGCCAAAAGCCGACTTCAAGAAGAGCCCCCCAACCGAAGCAAACCCTCAACCATAATCCAAACCCTAACTCACAACCGTTTGAACCTCCACGAGACAATCCGAAAGCAAGCCATATCCCAAAATCTTCAGTACCAGATATGAGGTTCGTACCTTTCCCCAAGTGGTTGATGAAGACTCAAAGCGATCTACAGTCCGCAAGATTTATGGAGGTTCTCAAGCAATTGCATATCAAAATTCCTTTTGTTGAGGCAATACAACAGATGTTGTTCTACTTCAAAATTTTAAAGGACATACTTTCGAGGAAGAGGAAAATATACCTCCATAAGACAGTTGCCTTAACTTAAGAAGCAAGCGCGATCATATAGAACAAGCTTCCCCCCAAGTTAAAGGATCCAAGAAGCTTTTTGATTCCATGTGAAATCGAGAACCTCCGGGTCAGCAAGGTGTTATGCGATCTGGGAGCCAGCGTCAGCCTGATACCCCTATCTCTCTGTAGGAAGCTCAACGATGGAGACTTTGACTTAAAGCCCACTAACATGACCTTACATCTTGTCGACAAGTTTGTAAAGTACCCCCAAGGCATCTTGGAGGACATCCCGATCAAGGTCGAGAAGTTCTACATCCTTACAAACTTCATGGTCTTAGACATGGAGGAAGACCTGGACATTCCTAATCCTGGGAGGGCCTTTCCTAGCCACAGCTGGTGCCATCATCGACATCAAAAACAGAATGCTTTGTTTCCAGGTGGGGGAAGAAAATATCGTATTCAGTTTGGCCCAACCGATTAAGTACCCTGCCTACGACAGTGTTCATGAAATTTCAAGTCCTGAAGATGAGGTGATCAAAGAAGTTTCGGCAGTGGTCCTGACTGAGGACCCACTTCAGAAAAGCTTGATTCTAGATGAAGACCCACTGGATGATTTTGACTCGAGCTTGTTCACGAAGCTCCTCGACCCAGGACAAGAAGATGAGGTCCCACCTGCGATAGCTTATTCAATGGAAAGCTTGGACCCAGGAGAGCTACTCAACTCTTCAAGCTCTAAAAAAGTACCTCAGGTAGAGATGAAACTACTACCCTCTACCCTCAGATATGATTTCTTGGCCTAGACTCCACTTACCATATAATAGTTAGCTCTGCCCTCACCTCATACCAAAATGACCAATTTCTTAAAGTACTCAAGAGGTATACTGAAGCCGTAGGTTACACCATGGCCGACCTAAAGGGCTTGAACCCATCTCTATGTATGCACAAAATACCCCTTGAAAAAATGCCAAGCCCTCAATCGAAGGGCAAAGGAGGCTGAACTCTAACCTTCAGGAGGTAGTCAAGAAGGATATTCTTAAGTTACTAGACTTCGGTCTGATCAATTCTATCTCGGATAACAACTAGATCAGCCCAATCCAGGTTGTCCCCAAGAAAGGAGGTATGACCGTAGTCGAAAATAACATGGGTAAACATATTCCATCCTGAACCACCATATGTTGGAGGATGTGTATAGACTTTAGAAAGCTAAATGAGGCAACCCGAAAAGACCACTTCCCCTTACCCTTCATTGACCAAATGTTGGAGAGGTTGGCCAAGCATGAGTACTTTTGCTACCTTGATGGCTTCTCAGGCTTCCTTCAAACCATCCACCTAGCCAATCAAGAAATACCACATTTACATGCCCTTATGGTACCTTTGCCTATAGGAGATTGCCCTTCGGTGTCTATAATGCACCTGCAACTTTTCAAAGATGTATCATTGCCATTTTTTTTATTTTATTGAAATGATTATGGAGATGTTCATGGACGACTTCTCGGTCTATGGATCCTCCTTTTCTAGTTGTCTAACCCATCTTAAACAAGTGTTGTGCAGGTGTAAGGAAGTTAACTTGGTGCCGAATTGAGAAAAATGCCACTTTATGGTTCAACAAGGTGTGGTTTTGGGACATGTAGTCTCGAACCAAGACATCGAAGTGGATCCTGTGAAGATTGAAGTCATCACGAAATTACCCCCACCTGTAAATGCCAGGGGCATCCGAGGTTTCTTAGGGCCTGCCGGTTCTTACCAGAGGTTCATCCGAGACTTTTCAAAAATAACCAAGCCTTTGACATATGTACTACACAAATACGTCGAGTTCATCTTCGACGAAGCTTGCCTCACAACTTTCAACAAGATCAAAGACGCTTTGATCTTTGCTCTGGTCATGCAACCTCCAGATTGGACCTTGCCTTCGAGATAAAATGCTGTGAGAGCAGTCCACGGTCAGAAGAAAGACAAACTCCATCATGTCATCTACTATGCCAACAAGACTCTTGGTCCAACCCAACAAAACTACACCACCACCGAGAAGGAGCTGCTAGCCCATGGTCTATGCCATGGACAAGTTCAGGCCTTACCTCATCGACTCCAAGGTCATAGTGGTTACTGATCAAATGGCACTGAGGCACCTGTTCTTCAAAAAGGAAGCTAAGACTATACTCATCAGATGGGTGCTAGCTCTGCAAGAGTTTGACCTTGAAATCAAAGATCATAGTGGAGTTGAAAATCAGGTTGCCGGCCACCTATCCAGGTTGCAGCATCCACCTCACTTCAAAGATAATTCAACCCCCATCCAAGATTCACTTCCTGATGACTACCTGCTAACCCTCATCAGCCGAGATCCACCATGGTTCGTCGACATTGCAAACTACTTGGCATCCAAGGTGATACCTCAAGATCTGTCCCAACATTAAAAGGGAAGTTTTTTATTTAAGGTCCGACACTACTTCTAGGATGATCCCTTGATCTTTAAGGAATGCCTTGATGGATAGCTATGCATATGCATATCAGGTGAAGAAATTTTCAAAGTCATAGCCGAATGTGGCACCCCAGAAGGTCATTGCGGTGCCCAGAGAACTGTCAGAAAGATTTTGTAGGTTGGATTCTATTGACCCACCATGTTCAAGGATGGTCATGCTTATGTCTCATCATGTGACATATGCAAGAGATCAGGCACCATAAGAAAGCGTCAAGAAATGCCCCAAATAAGAATTCAAGACGTAGAGATATTTGACATATGGGGGATTGATTAAATGGGTCATTTCCCAAGTTTAGGTCCCTAGAACTATATTCTGGTGGCGGTCGACTACTTCTTCAAATGGATAGAGGCAATCCCGACCACAAGGTGTGACTCTCCCTCTGTCAAGAAGTTCTTCATGAAGACAATCTTTCGAAGGTTCAGAATGCCCAAAGTTTTGATAAGTGATGGGGGAAGACACTTTTCTGGAGATTAGTTTGTGGCAATGTTGAAGAAATATGGAATATCTCATAAGGTCTCAACTCCATACCATCCGCAAACATGCAGACAAGTTGAAGTGAGGAATCGAAAGATCAAGGTCATCCTCAAAAAGGTGGTATCGAGGCAAAAAAAAAAAAAATGGAGCTCCAAACTTGTAGACGCACTGTGGGCATATTGAACAACTTATAAGACTTCACTAGGAGCAACCCCTTACAAGCTTGTATTTGGGAAGGCATGCCACCTACTAATTGAGCTTGATCATAGGGCTTACTAGGTTATCATATACCTAAACCTCGACCTGCAAACTGCTAGTGAACAAATGAAGTTCCAGTTGAAACGAACTAGATGAGATTCGACACCAAGCTTATGAGAATGCCAGCATCTACAAGCAGAAGACCAAGTTATGGCATACAACCAAATCCAAAGAAGGGAGTTCAATGAAGGTGACGTTGTGCTGCTTTTTAACTACAAGTTCCATTTCTTCCCCGGAAAGCTGAGGTCAAGATGGTCGGGTCCCTTCATCGTCAATAAGGTTTACTCATCAGGGGCTGTTGAACTTAGAATTGAGAAAGGGGAGCTATTCATGGTAAATAGACAAAGGATCAAGGCTTATCTCATTGGGTCAACCAAAGATCCACCAGAAGAGCTCCAACTTCAAAACCCACGTGTCAAACCATAGGGGAAGAAAGTCTAGCCAACGACTCTAGACAAGGCACTATTTAGGAGGCCACCCAAAGTTCTATTTACTAAGCTTTGTTTCATTTTGCAGGAATAAGAGTACCAACTTGTTCAGTTCGACCTAAGCTCTCCAGCCAGGGGTTGAATAGAGCACCTAGGGGTTAAACCCAACTCCTCATACGACCTTAACTCGGAACCTTTTTTCGGGCCAACAATCCACATTCTCCTATGGCCCATCTAGCCCACGCGCAAAAATGGCACATGTGGGCTTGCTCAGGAGGCTTGAACAATAGATGAAAGCAACAACTTCAGCTCCCGACAACCCATCCGCTAACATCTGAACCCCAGTAATATCTCCCACCTTGAATCAACACTATGGACAATGTTGGATTTAAGTTTGGAAGAGTCAATGGTACGATCTATACTCCCTTATTTTCATACCATTTGTATATATTTTTGGCATTACTATCATCATGTACACTCCTGGCCCTTGAAAATTTGTCACAACATGTATCTAAATGTTAAAACCTAGCTGCTGAACCTTATCCTGTACATAAAAATGCTAGGAATCTGAATCGTGATCATTTTTAAGCCCCAAACTACTTTTGCTTGTTCTGAATTGTAAATTGGAGAGTATTATGAACATGCTTCAGAATTCACAACCTAGGATTTTTCATTTCTCAAGCACCTATAAAGTCAAACCTTGAAAATTAACTTAACTTCTAATAAGGATCAAAACCTAGGCGACCTGTCCAAAGTTTAAAAGTTCTGAAAATATGTCCTGGTCTTAGATCTAGGAATTCGACCTCTGTTCCACTGGATTTGCAAATGATATGAAACATAAACCCTATATTTGAAAAAGAAAGCCTTGACTACCCCCATCTACATGTGTTATATGTTTGGGCTTGAAAAATTGTGCCTACTCTTCTTATCTCTACCACGAGATTCGAGTATGTGATGAACTTCATACCTTGGACACCCCACCATAGTATTCTCGAAAGAAATGTGTGGGCTAGTGTTGTGGGGAACCCAAAACTTGATTACTCCTCTATTCACGACAAGAGTATTGCCGCACGTGCACCTCCAACATCCAAGTTGGGAATTCCCAGAAGAAAAGCAAAGCCTGTGCACCTCCAACATCCAAGTTGAGTATTCCCAGAAGAAAAGCAAGGCCCGTGTTGAGGGGATCAAGTCACACTCTTTCAATTCCCAATCAGAGAAGCATATGTAGGTTGAGCTGAAAAATCTATAGTATACGAGGAAAAAGATGGGGTAGAAAACAATTGAGGGAACTAAGCTGAACTTTCACACCCAGGGATGACAAAATTTCTCGAAGTTTGGAGATTCCCTAGGGGAATCCCTGATTGGGGCCCCGACTTTGGAGAGTTTTTTTCCGTGGGGACGGAGAAGGATCCCTGATCCCCACACATTATTGAAATTTTTTAAAATTAATTATATGAATATAAATTTTTTTAAGTAGTATTTATTCATAAATACAAATTATAATATTTATATACATATTAGTATAATATGTTATTTTTATAAATATTATTTTTATGATTTTATTGCATATTTTCTTTTAAAAAAAATTGTTAAACTTCGGGGAATGGGGATCCCCACAGAGGTTCGGAGATCCGCGGGGACGGGGATAAGAAATTTAATTCCCTCTCCATGGGGATTCGGGGCGGGGATAGGGACGATGATGGGTTGGCGGAGTAGGGGCGGGTGACATCTCTATTCACACCTCTTATGCAAAATTGGCATCCAGTTCTTGCAGAGGAAGGACCTTAGGTCTGAGATACAAGTTGAATGCAATAGTTGGATAGGTTGGGGTTTGTTGTTTTCATGCCCTAACCTTGGGTTTCTGTGAACCTTATTCAGAATCTTAATCGGCTAAAAACATGTAAATGGTGCTTTGGGGCTTGAAAAAATTTCTAGGTCTGAGTAAGTTGACGCATTGTTCATTTTGTGACCGAACTCAATTTCAACTATTTGGTCTTAATTTCTCTAACTTATTTGCTCGAGGACAAGCAAAGGTCCAAGTTGGGGGAATCTGATGACAAAAAGAAATTTATACTCCAAAGGCAAGCCCATACTCTTAAAGTGAAGTTCGAACCGACACTTTTGGAAACTTTATTTGCTTGATTTCTTTCCTTTTCCATATTTTAATAATCCAGCACTTTAATATTCAAATTTTGATACTATGGCTTGATTTGAGGTGAATTATGGTTACTTTGTGCAGTTGGGATTTGGGAATATCATCAAGCCGAATATTCTGTTGCATTTTGGTTGTGAATGAGATCTTACCTACCATAATAACCCAGATCTTATCTACCATAACAACCCAAGCCAAAATTATAGGAGACAGTTTCGAAAGTTAATTGCCAGCCTGGAGCATAGCTTGGGGCGCAATATTGGAAGTTATTTAGAGGCACATCAGGCTGAATGCAAAAGGGGAGGAGGTTGGAAGATAAAATTTTTCTTGTGTGCTTAATTTCACTTTGGGAAGAAGAAATAATGTTGGTTATATTTGATTTTGAACTTTTGTCTATCATCCCGATGATGTCTGGCTAAGCGTCTATTGCCGAAATCATGGGGGAACTTATGTTTCTAATTTAATCCACTGTACTTTTTGGTTTTCATGTTCATCACCAACTCGATCTCGCATTTTAATTTAAGAATGATGTTTTCTTGTGATTTCTTACTATCTCGTCTGATTTCTCCCAAGTGCAACATCGCCCATGAGGGAATTATAGTGTTGCCGCATTCATATAGTGAGCCGAGACCCTAGTGATGAAGTTTGAGAGATCTTAGTCTGGGCTTGCCCTCTGAATAGGTGTCAGCCGAGAGGCAACCACTTCCTATGAAGTCTAACCCGTAGCGAACAACAACAAGGCTTTGGTGATTTAAGGATTCAGATGGAGAGGGAAATCAGGCTATGATCTTGACCCCGAGAGGGCTTGAATATTGACTTGGTAAACTAATCGTTAAATAGGGATCTCAAGCATACACCACAGGAGTGGGGGCTTGAAGATTTGGTATCCACCACGAGAGTGGGGTTACTTCGATTTAAGGGAGTACTCCATACCGAGCCCTTAGATCTCCCTAGAGAAAGAGATTGGTGCGAACCGAGAGGTTGTACCCCTTCAGAACATGGGTGTCAAGACTTAAATATATTATCAGGGTTCAAGATGGGTAACTCTCCACTTCGAGAGAAGTCGAGAGAACCTATGACCAGATTTCGCTCTGTCAAGCTCCATCCTCATCAGGAGAGTGGGAGGGTGAAGGGTACGACGAATACCACGAGAGTGAGATCGCCCTAACCCACAGTAGCAAGGGTCTTGGTTACTTTTCAAGCCTTCATGTTAAAGAGCGGAGAGGTTAGATTCAGAGGTGAACCCGAGATTCCGAAGTCCCCTCATATTTAGATCTATCTCTTTTAAGTTCCATATTTTCTCTTTTTTATCCGAAAACTCATTTACATTATTACTCACTCCTTTTGGATCGGGCTTGAATCTCCAATATCAAGCTCCGATCCAAGCCTGATTGAGGAAAAGCGGGAGCAGAGGTTGATCGATAACTTAAGTACTCGACTATTGTCGTATACTTGCGGTAAGAGGAGTGCATTAGGTTTTAAAAATATTAAGATTTGAAGTGAAGATGAATTTATTGAAGTTGACCATTTTTCACGCCATATCCGTGTTTCAAGCCCAAGGTCATTTTCTATCTCACCAACATTTTAAATTAATATTATTCTAACTAAAGAAGTAAAAATCTTTTACATAAGCTCAAGGGAAAAACCATAATCTATACAAAATTCAAATAAAAGATATAAACTAATTAGAGTTCTTTATTCTATACTATATGACTATCATGACTCAACCAAGACCTATTGCATGTGAAGAGCAGACCATCACGACCAACATTATCTCTTATGCCACCGACTACTATTCAGACTCATGATTACCTGTAGAATTGAAATCACAAGGGAGAGAATCTCCTGTGAGCTATGATGCCCAATATGTAAATATCATATATAAAGTTCTCAATATGTAAAAGAATATAATTTGACATTGTGTATAACAATATTATCGACAATGCGGATAATCTATATGACTGCTTATTACATTAATGACCTTAGGCTTCACATTGAACTTTAACACTTTCTTTCAATATCACAATCCATTGATGGAAGGAATATCAATTGCATCTTATCATGTGATGATGCCCATATCTTCTTTGTTCAATATATTCAAGCCACCTTTAAACTTAGGACCTTTTTATTCTTCTCTATTTGTCTTTCCTTACGTGAAGAACAATGACACACAATAGTGAGCCTTATCAATGCATTGAAGATTCTGATAGGCCCCGATGTCTTGTGCCTAGCTAGGCCATTGGGTTTATCTTTGACCCAAATAAAAACACATGAACAATAATACATGACGGAGCTCAATTACCCCACGTTTGAGGTCCATGTTAACAATTGTGATAAATCTCTCAATTCTGTCATCCTCTTATGCATAAGTTCAATCACTTTACATCTTTAAATCCTATCACTAATTGAGCTAGGTTATCATTTATTGACAACTAGACCTACACCATTCATCAAATCATTTCCAACCAACCAATACAATCAAATCATATACATACAAGGGTGCATATCAAATCAGTGGGGCATCATGTGTGGGAACACGATTCACATCGGAGGACAACACGATCTGTGTTGCTTTTCATGAGAAACTCTTAGTTCAGACGCGAACGGTGTTCGTGAACGAGGTCCGGGTTCAAAGTGATACATCCTAAATTAGTCATATTTTTCATTACATCTTTAGTATGATTTTCGTTCATTACATTGTCATACACTTCATTTTACTCTTCAATTCACTTCATTGGATTTTTCTAGGGTACTCATCAACATTGCAGAAGAAGACCACAAAAGTCTTTAGAAATCAAAGGCAAATCGAGTAGAATTTAATGAAAAATCAGAAAGTCACAACCGTGATAGTACACTCATGATTGTGACTACACATGACAAAGAATTGCGTTTACTCAGTCACGACCGTGATAGACAACTCACAGACCGTGACATGGGGGACAATATTGAAGACTATTTGGCCATGACCACGACAGACAAATCACATGCCATGACACAATGTGAGTATTGAAGATGATTCGATCACGACCGTGTCGGACAACTCACAGGCCGTGACATTTATGAAGATATTGAATTACCCTTCAATTATGGCCATGATTCCCTGATCACGGGCCGTGATGTCACATAGAGCTTCAATCACTCCTATGGCATCTGAGTCATGAGCTGTGACAATGCCCTTATATATGCACGTTGTTCGGTCACGGTCATGACATTTTTGTAGTGGATCGTGACAAATTATAGAGAAAATTTTATTTTCATTTTTTGAGGCTGTTTTGAATTATGTTTTAAAGATTTCTATCCAAACTTGAGCCCTATCTTCTCCAAGATGAATTATATCATTGGAAGACTCTTCCAACATAGAAATAACCCTCGAAACCTCGTTTAGGGGGATGCTTCAAGCCTAGGAGTGCCTACACATGGAGAAGAAGATGAAGTGCTGCTGAAATTCTATGAAGACGATCGTCGTGAAGATGTTTTTATTCTGAATCTTGATTGTAAAATATTCTTCTCCATTATTTCCGAAGGATGAACTCCCATGTATCTATTTTAGGTTTTTATTTTGGTGGATTTTTATTGTAAGGAAAAACTTGATGAATCCTTGTTATTTTAATTGATTTTAGTTTATTCACTCTCTTATGTGTATGCATGTGAATCTCAACGTTTATGAATTATATGAGATTATGAATCTTGTTAGCATCCTGGATAAGAATAGCATGTTCGTAATTCTGGTTGATTTCTGAATTGATCTTTGAAATTTTAGTTCAAGGCATGACATACCGCACTTAGATAGCATCATGTAGGAATATCTTTCGTGTGAGGTCTATGTGATTAGCATCCTGGAGAGGAATAATCCATAGTCTAGAAAATCTATTTTAATGCATCTCAACCCTCCTATTAGATTAGATTGTCGGCTCAGATAGGAGCGGTCAATCTTCTAGAATTGATGTAGTTGGCTCATCCTAGAGAGAAAGTTATAGCTTTGGGAAATCATAATCCTCTTAAGAATTGTTTAAAAATAAACTTTGATTAAAACTTGAATTCTCTTAAGAATTGTTTAAAAATAAACTTTGATTAAAACTTTTAGTGAAGTCTGATTGATCCCTGTTCATCTTTATCATCCTGATCCGGTGCTCGATGTCATCATAGATTTGAAATTCATATTGATCATATCTTTAACCGTTTCTTCTTATTTTTATTTTATTTTGTAGACAAATCATTTTCTCCAACCAATGTACTCCTCTAAATAGTTTGTGAGATTAGATTAGGGTAAGAATACAATCCTCGTGAGAACGATAACTCGACTCATCTTAACTATAACTTGATAACAACTAGTACACTTGCTAGTGATATTTATAGGACACATTAACATAGATCAAGTTTTTGATGGCGTTGTTAGATATTTATTGTTTATCTTATCTTATCTCATTAAACTACTTTGAGACTTCATTTGTTTTGCTATATGCATTACTTCTTGTTGGTTTTTCAGGCAAATCTCAAGTACAAGAAGCCATAAATTTTGGACACCAATCTGCAAGCAACTCGTCCCCGAACTAGACAATTGGGGAACTTATTACAATTGATCCAAAAACTGACAGAACAAGCTGACAATTAAGTAAATAAAAAAGAATGTCTGTCCTTCTTGAGTTTTAGGTTTGATTAGATGTCTTAGTCGAGTATCCTTATGTTAGGTTCAATGGAAAAAAGTCATGGCAAATTAATTTATGAAAAGACCAATTTTCACTATCTCACGACCGTGATATATGATTTCAAGGTCATGAAATCTGATTTCACCACCATGATCGGGAGTACCGATTTAGTCTTGCTTGCAACTCACGATGTGATAACTTGTTCATGACCGTGAAACATGCCCTAAATCAATCTTCGCGAACATCACTTCATTCACGGGAAACATTCCATTCAACACTTTTGGAATTAAGAAATAGTCACATGTGAAGGCCCAATAAAAGAAAGGCCTAACTGGCAAATTTAAAAAAAAAGGGAAAGGAGAGAGAAAACCCATCTCCTCCATCCCTCCCCCTTCTCTCCATCTAAGAACCAGAAGAAGAAAAGGGGCAGCCACCCTTTTGCCATCTCATGTGGCTTCCGGTGCATTGTTCGGCCATCAGGGAGTACGACTCGGATGGGTGCGACGAGATGAAGACGATGGCGAAACTATTGGGGGATTTCGAGAAACATGTGTAGCTTGGATGGGAACAATGTCTTCAGTGCATAGGTAAAATTCCGGCGACGTTTGAGCTTTGTTCTTTGTGGTATTTTCTCCGATG
Organism: Pontederia paniculata; assembly: GCA_001647135.1. Lineage (NCBI taxonomy): Eukaryota > Viridiplantae > Streptophyta > Magnoliopsida > Commelinales > Pontederiaceae > Pontederia > Pontederia paniculata. The sequence continues at coordinate 529 of LTAE01004874.1, read as the reverse complement.
AGTCGTAGTATAGTATGGTGATAAGATTAAGCTATGTATGAGCGTTAATTTCATACTTGTTTGATGGCAGCTCCATTTCCTGTTTCGTGTATGCGGACGCCGACGCATGCAGGAGGAACCCCGACGAGTTCGGAGCTGATTCACACCTGATTTCTTTCTGATGAGTTACAACATAGAGTGAGTGAGCTACTGATTTCATTTTCGATGAGCAGCTGATCATATTATTGATGTTTGGACGCATTCTACAGGGATAAACATAGCTGAGTAATAGGTGAAAAGTGAGTAAATGCTAGAATTAATCACAATCTAAGCTGAAACTAATAAAATAGAATAACATGAATTATAGGTAGATTGATTTCTGTTTAGTTGATCAGATTTTTTATATTTAATCTGCTGCATTAATCTGATTTAGAGTAATAACTGAATAGCTACAATGTTATATACATAGATTTGTATGCAGTTGTGTTAAATCTACATTGATGGTTATATAAACATAAGTATATGTATATATATATATATATATATATAT
>LTAE01004873.1:7342-24342 GCA_001647135.1 Pontederia paniculata | reverse complement strand
CAATGGCCAATATGGAGAACAGTTCAACAACTCTTGATCGACTCGTTCACACGAACAGTCATCCGGTCATGTCGAATGCAGACAAATAACACTTAACACCAAGGTAATCAGGCACACTTTTGTTCGACTTATAAGTTATTCGCCATTACAATTATCTTTTTCACATGATCAGACACATTTGTCTGAATCCGCAAATGTGTCTGATCATGTGAAAAAGATAATTGTAATGGCGAAGAACTTATAAGTCGAACAAAAGTGTGTCTGATTACCTCGGTGTTAAGTGTTATTTGTCTGCATTCGACATGACCGGATGACTGTTCGTGTGAACGAGTCGATCAAGAGTTGTTGAACTGTTCTCCATATTGGCCATTGAGCAGGATATGACCAAGAGAAAGAAGAAGACTGATATTTTCGATATGAAGGAAGTTGCTGAAGGGCAGGAGGAAGAGGCTCATGTTGTGCACTATTGCAAGCAAGTCAGACCAATCTTCACACTATTGATTAACATTGTCATAGCGTTAAAAGGACGTAAACCGAATCCGCTCTTTATCATGATCGATTATTAGAAAAAAAATAGTCATATTTCTTTTTTTACGTCACACATTCCGCTCATTTTTTCATATATATAAGGACATGTATAAATTGAATACATGCTATTCAAATATGTAGAAATGAATTGTTTAAGATCTTGATTTGTTCGAATCCCAGTGGAACATTTCTTTTATAGTTTAATGACCTTCAAAAACTATTCCAATTATATGCACTACTTTGGAATAACACGGATACCTTTAGATCAATGGAATCTAATTCATGAGCACAAATAAAGTCGATGTCGTCGAAAAGTACGTAGCACTCAAACTAAAAAACGATGTGAACTCAAAATAAAAAAAAGTTATTCCATTAACGAGAATTCGAATTTTTAACTATGTCTGTCTCATTCAAACTCATTGATAAATAGAAATCGTCAAAATTCTGATTTGCACAATCCTGTGAATCAATTTGTACATCGATAAATAGAAGTCATCAACTTGATTAACGTAGAACTAATAAATGAGGTCCCATAAAAAGACATCATAAAATCTTAGAAAACGTTGCTACGAGAGATTACGTATTTCTTTTATACTATAATTAAGCATCAAAATTGTTGAACACAGTGTCCTTTAATATTTGGTTGATTTTAAATATATCTATTAATAAGACATAGAATAATTTTTAATGCAAAATTCTCGATGTTTGGATGCAAGAGTTTATACTCAACTAATCGATTAGATAAATAAATTTTGATTTAATATTTGAATGAGACAATGTAATGATGAAGAAATAAAAACTTGATTAAATATTTTATTTCAATAAATGATTGGATGAAATTCTAGAATTAAAAATTATTTTAATTAATTAAATAAGAATAAAATAATTTTATAATTATTTTTTTATCAAAAAGTTTTATAATTATTTCAAAATTTACCAACATAATATAATAAAATATCCCATACTAATTTAAGGAGTAGTTCAAAATTAATATTCTCTGTAAAATTCTAAATTAATAGTATGAATTACTTGATTAATAAAGATATAAATAATAATATATTGTATTATAATGTTTTTTTAAAAAAATTAATTCTATTAATGTTATAATTAAAAGTAAATTTTTATGGTTATATTCTTATAGCATTGGAAAGAGTTGATGATTTAAATAAAGAAGTATATTTTTATTAAAAATATCAAATATATATAATTAATTTTATTATTTTTTACCTGAAAAATACTTTATTTAAAATTCTCATTTATTTTAATTACTGATATACTACTCTCTTACAAAATATTGATATATTAATTTTTAATTAAACAAATGTTATAAAACTTATTGTAATAAATTAAATTATTATATATAAGCATAACAATATGAAGACTCTACATAATTACTAATATTATTCATTTTAATATTATTATTTATAAGTAAAACATAATTAATTAATATATTATTAAAGTAATAAATATTTTTTAAAATGTTAGATCATCATAGGAAAAGTTGGTTCCACCCTCACGTTGAAACCCAACAAAAGTTGGAACATAGAACTATCAAAGATGGTTGGATCAAAACTTTTAATTCCTACGACGATTATCTATTTTCTTTTGTTGGTGTTTGGCTAAATTAATCAGAACTAGAGTTGATTTTGACCATCCAAATGGGTCACACCGATGTACCATATATATAGAGGCCAAAGCAAAAGTATCACATGGCATACGAACAAATAAATATTTTTTAAATATTATTTTAGATATATCCGTATAAATTTAACAAATATATACCCTAACATATATCTAAAAAATACTTAATAAATAATATATAACTTTATTTATTTATAATAAAATACTCTAAATTTATAGATTATATATACATGAAGTGGCATTTTGGCCATATATTACAATCAATAAATAAAAACTTATAATTTTATTTCATATAAAATAGAACAGAAAATTATTATATAAGTTTGTCAATTATAAAAGTTAATTAGTGCACAATATAGAACTTTATTATATGATAGAGAACTCTAAAGCCTAATATTTTTAAAAGTAAGTTATCACACAATATATTTTTTGTTTTCATTAATACATTTTTTATGTGTCATATGCTCTCTAATGAATATATATATATATATTATATATATATATATATATATATATGTGTGTGTGTGTGTGTGTGTTCACCCGGACAAATAGCAATAGCGTATATTGTATATTGCGATCAGATTTGTTATTTTGAAACAACACAACAATAATGTCTATGTTTTATCATATCTTATATCAAAATAAACGATATTTAAATTAAGATGTGACATGGATATCATATAAAATAATTATTAAATAACTAAATGTCGGGAAGATAGTTGACAAAAAATTAGATAGACATTTTTAGCAAATATAAAATACATTATGGTTAAATAATTAATCATTATATTAAAAGAAATATAGAGTAATTTTCATAAACTACCATTCTACTTGAACATTAGCTTAAATATATACGTTAACTTTTTTTATAATTTAGTATTCAAGGCTACAAGGATCCGTCTAATTCAATGTTCGAACAGGAGCAAAAAGAATAAACCTTGGCAAACTCGACGACTTCAGGAATTAAATCCGAGAATGCTAGCTCTCGTCAACCCCATGACACAGTTTCACAATTTGACTCTATCAACCAAACTTGGTTAATATACACTCGAACTTTGATTTGTAATAAAAGTGCATCATAATTTTAAGTTTGTAGCTATATAAACTATCCCTGTTTTAGAAAATCATCTATGCTATTTATGTCATCTCAGTTTTTTTATATTTTAAAAATTATATACTTTTGTCAGATTATAGTATACTAGTTCTAAGTACCCATGTGATGCACAACTAATGTTAATTTAACTATTATATAATTATATTTGATAAAAAAATAATTTAAGTTTCAAAATATAAATTGTATCATATGAACAATCCTAATGAACTCAATCAATTAAAATAACCATTTTTCATATTTTATTATTTGAACTTCAAAATTCATATGGAAAAAAATCAAGAATGAAAATAAACTAAAATAATTACAATCATTATTACGTTACAACATATCGATTGTAATAACTATGTTATGGATAAACATATGTTAAAATTTAAATTAAAAGAAATACTTATTTTTTAAACTATTCGTATAAGGATATACATATTTAATTATATTTAATTTGAATTAAATTATGCAATAATTTTATATTATTGATAAGTAATCCATATTCCAAATGAACTTTATATTTAATTTTAATTAATTTAATTTTTTTATTTAGTTCAAAATTTAGTTATTTGTTTCTACCAAGATTTTTAATTCTACTATTTTAAAATTTAAAGACTATAAATGGACTATTTTCTCTATTTTTAACTCAAAAAAATAAAACATTTAAAAAATATTTAAAAGAGGTAACAAATATAATTTTAAATTTGATTATAAATATATTATGGTAATTATTAACCTTATAATATTCAAATTTTAGTGGATGTAGAAGCTTGAATGAAAATCAACACAAATATTATCTTTATATTTTTTGTTATATTTAGACATTACATACAACATAAAAACTATATGTATAGTTTATAGATTAAAATTATAATTATAATTGATGTCAAACTCTATAAACATAAAATTGATATAGATTATTTAAAAGATATTTAGAATTATAATGGAAATATATATTTTAAAATATTTAAAACTGAGGTGTTATATTTGGAGGTAAAAGGGTTACTTGCAATTGGTAAAAGGGTTATTTTAATTACAAACTAAATATTTGGAAGGCATTTTTATTACAAATCAAAGTTGGAGGGTGCATTTGAGTTAATGCGAAAGTTGAAGGCTAGATGATGAAAATTATTCAAGGAATATGGATTTGCAAAATTTTACCCTCTTATAATTATATGTTTATTATAATAATATATTAATATAAGGAATAACTATGACATCATGTGTTGAAAATGCAATGAAATATGTTTATATCATAAAGACATTATTGAATAATTAATTATTAAGAAAATAATTAAATATTTTTAGAAAGGAGATATGATATATTTAAAACAATTTTAATAGTTTGAGGAAAAATTATGTGCCACTTTTCTGCTTGTCTCACGTGTGGCTACCATATTATCTCAAATAGATATAGTTATAATCATACTATATTTATACTTAACTTTTATTCATTTGTTCTGGTAAAAAAACAATTATTCATATGACTTATCCTAATATATGTTTGGTTGAGTATAAGAACTATAGCATTATAAGATATGCATATTGTTTGAATACGATAACTTTCTCTTTCATTTATAAAATTTGAAAAAAACAGTCCTCTCATTTAATTTATACCATGAGAGTTATATCATTAATTAAAACATCAACATACAATTTAAAATAAATTCGTTTGATTTTTTAATTATATTCTTTAAAAGAATACAATAATGTATCTTTCTTTTTTAAATGTATGGTTTTTTAAAGTTTTTTACTGTTAAAAGTACATTATATATATGAAATATATCATCACTAATTTCATCAAAATAATAATTCATTGCAACACATTACAAAATACAACATCGTTTCATATAAATTTCATCAAAATAATAACTCATAGCTAACACATTGATTTTACATCTAAAGATCAAAATATGCTCTTCGTACTTAGAAAGCATGAAGTGATTTACAAGTGCATTAAACTCATAAGTAATTCTGTCTTATAAAAATAAGATTATTTATTAGATAAGGTTAACCTTAATGAATTTGATGATCTAAACTAATCCAATTTTAATTTGATCAAATAAGATTGTTGGTTGGTTTGGACAAGAACTGATATAATCATAAATTTATCATCAATGAGTCGGAATATGTTGTAATGTTCATACCCAGTTAATCCAACCCCACCCCAATAATTCAAACTTTTAAGTTTTCACTGACTTGGTCTATATAATAATTTAATATTATTTTAAATCAAATATATTAAAATCAAATACTATATGTAGTTGAAAATTAATTTAAAAGCTTGAAAAGATTTTATTATTGCTTTTGCAAGAATATAGTTAATATTAAATATTGTAAAAAATAAATTAAAAATAATAATAAAAAACAAATAATTTAATGATCCGATCCAATCTGATTCAATAAAAATCATGTTGAATCGGGTTCAAGAATTAAAATCTTCATGTATAACTTTGTTACTTCAATTATATTAGCATAATATTATGGATTTTATATGGTTTTACTAAAATATTATTTTATAAAAGTATTTATATAAATCACTTGAGTTTTTAAATTAACTGTTTAATTTGTAAATTCTTTTATTAAAATATCTGTTTTTTATTAAATATAAGTTTTATTAAAAAAATTAAATATTTATTTTATAAAATATGTATATCCAAAATTATTATAAGCTTATACATGTCCTTCTCAATTCTCATGTATAAGTTTGAGAAGACTTGCGAAATCGAAATCTGAATATAAGTTTGAGTGGTCCTACGGGAGACTTAGGGTCTGTTTGGCTAAGCTTATAAGTAGGTTAAAACTACTTATAAGTAATTTTTAGAATATCTTCATGTTTGGTAACTAAAAATATTTACTTATAAGTTGTTAGATAATTACTTATAAGTTGAAAAAAATAAGCAGGGTCCCCCCTACTTATTTTTAAAGTTGTTGACTTATTAATTTTAACCAACTATATTACTCTTTTATCCATATCTTTTAATATTATTATCATATAACTTTAAGGGTATATTAGTCAATATTTATCTCTCTCTCTCTCTCTCTCTCTCTCTCGCACACATTTTTTCACGTTGAAACTTGAAATCAATCGAACTCAATGAAAAAGACTTGACTGACCCAACCCTTATCCGTGTCACCCAACACATTATGACCGACCGAACACGATAGCCCTCGAGAACATATTGTACATAATTAAGGTTCGAAGAAATTATTTTTTTATAAAATAATTTAATCAATTTGATAATAAAAAAACATTGGTCAAAAAATGATTTTTGATTGAGCAAAAATTAACATTAAAATTAAGGAAAATAACTTATTTTCTCAATTTGAAAATTTATCTTTCTCTCACAACAAATCACTTTGTTGTATATTTTTAAAATAACATTCTTCATATTTTTAATATATTAAACAAATGAAAATAAATTATTTTTTTAACTCACTTTCCTAAAAATTTACTCTTTTTTTGCAAATTTATTTTTTTATCAAACTAAATGGAGCCTAAGACCGCTTCTAACCAGGATGCTATTAATTACATCTAAACAACAACAATGAATATTATAGAAATAAAACGCAAAATATTTTATTTATTATTAAATTAGATAATCTAATCATCCTATGCGAAAGTTTAAGTTATTCAAAAGGGACTTATTATATTTATTTTTAATAATATGGATTGTTGATAAAAAATAATATTTATTTACTATGAATTTCATCAAAATTTAAATTTAGAATCTCGCATTTTGCTATAATATTATATTAAATTTGATGAGCTAATAAGAAAATTTACTTAAAATAAAGTTTATATTTATATTTGTAATACTTATAAATTTTATTACATTTTACTTCACTTAAGTGGGACTAAATACAAGATAGAAAGAGTAATCGGATACATGGCTGGAATTAATTGCTCCCTCCCACCCACGTGAAAAAAAGAAATTTGTATAATTAAAGTGATTCATGTAGTCACATTAAATTACTCATGAATTGGCCAACAACCGGTTAGATATTTCGTTTGGAGGCAATTGATCTATAAATAAACAATAGAAATGAATTGGATCTCAAATGGTCCATATCTAAGAACTATAGCCGGCAAGACGCTTTTGTTCCATATCTAAAATAATAAGATAAATAATTAGCAGTGGCTTTATTATAATTATAATAATAAGTTTGATATATATGCGAATCCTTAACTTATTCACACCCAATTCAACTTTTTACCATCTAATTTTAAATATATAATTGTGCCACTTACTTTGATATAATATTATTTAATTTTATTTTCTTAAAATAAAATATTTTCTTTAAAAAAATAATTTATAATTATATATTTAATATTGAATGATTGAGATTCGAGTTTACATCAGTGTAAATAGATTATGATTTCATACAATCATATAATTCAATAATAAAACTTCAAAAAAGCAAGATAACATTCTTGTTATCGTTAATAGGCATCCATGTAAGCCACTTGGAGAAAATTAATGAAGTATTCATGACATTATGCCGACAATTGGAAGAAACAAGGACAAAATAGGCAGATGCATACGACTTTTTTCTTTCTTATAGAAATCATTTGTCTAAATTTAATTGACACATTTGATACCAAAAATATATCTCGAATTGAAAGATCGAGAGCTACTAGCTCGAGTTATAACTATGAACATCAAGTGGATTAAAAAAATAATAAAAGAACCGATTTTGTTTACTTGTCATAGTTCATGTCTAAAATTTTCGTATGATTCAATTTATTATCTTTGTTTGTGAGTGTGTCTTGATTCAATTTATAAGCTCAGTTCTAAGGACACTAATAAATTGATTGTTATGAATTATTAATGCATCACTCATGTATTTGTTTGATTTTTTAGATTGAATATGGATGTGTTTACTTTGAACAGAAATAACTTATTTTTGTTAGGGTTGGGGACATATTATGTCCCCCTGACCCTTTCAATCCGTCTTTATTTATGTTCTCGTACCGAATTTTCGAGGTGGAGGAAATTAAAATTTTCACTTTGTTCCCCGAATTTTCGAACTTTCGTGAGAAAATTAAAAAAAAACTATTTTTTAAATAAAGAAAATATAATATAAAATTATAAATATATAATATTTATAAAAATATCATAATATATGTATATATAGTTGAATATTATAATATTTGTCTAAGAATAAATACTACTTAAATAGTATTATATTGATAATCATTTTAATATCTAAGTTTGCACAGTTAAACTATATCTTCTGATGGGAGAAAAGATTATTTTAATATGATATTTGTTTGTATAAGAATACTCATAACTGAATATTTTTGTAACCATAATAAATCCATTTATTACATCAAAACTTAATTATCAATCAATAGAAGGTAAACGAAGTAGGGCACACAATTTACGCCGCCTTCTAGAAGATCCTTGTCAACTATCACACAACCATGTGGCAAAAAAATGGTAGTACAAACTACGGATGCATATATATTAAAATCCCGAGTTCTTGATTTTTTTTTGTCACATCATATGTTCATGCAACTGAACAACAATTAACATATGTATAATTGTGAAATTTATATGAGAGGACTAACTTCATTATTTAAATTTTCATTTCTATGATGATATGAAAGACAAGTAAATTTTGATTCACATAGTTGGGAAAATAGTGTTAAAGAGACAATCAATGTAAAACAATGAAACATATATGCTCTATTTAATAAAATAAAGTTTTAGTAGAACAATTGGAAAATCTAGCTAATATAAAAGAGAAGATTCTTTTTTCTTCGATATTGTAAAAAGAAAATTTAGTTAAATGTTTTAAAAGATAGAAGACAAAATAGTTCCTCAAAATGCAATTTGATGTGTGTTCCATTTAATTTGTGATCACCCAAATGAAATTGAACCTCAAAATTAACAAGTTTAACTTGGAATTTAATGGTTATATCATGCGGTATATGTTTGATATAAATCAAGTGTTCGCTAAATTATCTGATGTGCGATTAAATAATACAACACGAAAGGTCACGAGTAAAACTATTATATCAACAATGGATCATTACACAAACATCAAATTCATTAAACCATAGAGGCTTTCAAATCAATGCTAATGCTAAGAGGTAAATTATTTTGTTTTATAATAATTTAATAAAATTAATTCATGGACATATCTAATTCAGTTAGAATTAGGATGAGAGAGTTAATAATTAATACTTCTCTTTTCTTATGATAATGTTTTCTCAAGCTATATACTTTATTGTTAGAATCAAGTCGTCACCAGTTATATATTAACCCACCATTGATGAATAGCCTTATAAAATATCATATGAGGGTAATATTAGGTACGTTAACGTCAGATTTGTGAAAAGAAAATCCATCCAACCTAAATTGAACAATATTTGTGTTAGGTGACTTCTTTTTTTAGGTTTGAACTTTTATGTATCTATTAATTTTCTATAAACAACAACAATAATAATAATAATAATAATAATAATAATAATAATAATAATAATAATAATAATAATAATAATAATAANTTTGAACTTTTATGTATCTATTAATTTTCTATAAACAACAACAATAATAATAATAATAATAATAATAATAATAATAATAATAATAATAATAATAATAATAATAATAATAATAAGAATAATAGTTAGCATTTTAAAATGTCAACTTATCATGTATTTAATTCAATACTCATCTCAAAATTAATTGGATGGAATTAATTTTGATTTTATTCACCTTAAAAATGATTTAGTCACATGCATCAATTATCAGCTAAAATTATGATTATGACTGAACATCAAAAATAAAAATTCATATATATATATATATATAAGTATATATATATATATATATATGTATATATATATATATATATATTATATCAAGCTTGCAATCTACAACTAGGGATACGTTTCTCGGAACTCTGATGTGACAAAAAGAGTGACAGAATTTGATGACCATGTACTTATGTTTTGGATTGAAAATAAATTAACGCTTCGGCACAAAAATAAGGCAAAAAAACAACGTAGGAGTCAAATTTGGTGTATTTTGGTAGACAGTTTGGAATATAACACAGTGACAAAGACAATTATCACAAATATTTTCTTATGCTTCACAAGAAAAAAAAAGAAAAAAAAGCCCATCATCACAGTAGTCACTAGTTGTTGCTTAAAAATCTCTGCTACTCCACACGATGAGCCTGAGCCTGAGCCTGACCCCCCTCCTTGTTCCACTTCCGCCATTGTCCACCTTGCACCCTTTCTGACGTTGATGGCGGAATAGTACCAGCCGCCCATCCTTTTCCATCCTTCGTGTGCCCTCCATGCCAATAAAACTACAGATGCCATCACAGAGCCATGAGTCAACAGAGAACATCATGTGTGTGTTTTGCTCATAGATCATAAATTTATTTTGGTGCAGTTAGGCCTGTTGATGTAGTGATCCTTTAGCTGTTCTCAAGCTTCTCGAGTTGGCCAAGGTAAAGGTGGAAAGAAGCATAAAGAAAAGGGGGGAAAAAGTCTTCTTGATTCGCCACTTAGGGTCTTTGTCCCCCATTCATGGTTTTGTAATTGCTGGAAGAGGAACAAGGCCTGATCTTTCGCTGGGTATCTGAAGAAAGGTGGGATTTTTGGCTCTTCAAGGTGTTGGATTCATCGGTTTCAGGCATAAAGGTACCACCTTTGCCTCAATAACTTGACTAAGATTGTTGGGTTTATTGGTTACTTGTGGAACTTTTCTGGTTGGTGGTGATCCGAGGCTGGAAGTTGAGCTTCCTTTCTTGGGATAGGGGAAGGAAGAGGTGTTCCCTTCTGGGGTTCTTAAAAATCTCGTCTTTTATTGTTTCGGTGGTATTGGGGAGAAGAGGTTTTGCTCTTCTTTCAGGTTGAGGAAGACGCTAAGAGAGGTTCCTGGTTTAAGGTTGCTTCAGTTGCGTTGGTGGCGAGGATTTGTGATCAGATGATCACAATTTTTTGAGGGCTAGAAGGAAATTTGATACTTGTCGGAAGCTAACAATTTTGACCGGTTCAGATCCTACTTTCTATGCCGCGCGAGAGAAGAATAGGCTAACTCGACTTGAATTCTAAAATAGCCGACTTTGAGATCGAAGAAGAGAGAGGGTGTCTGCAGACTCCTTTTTAGTTTTAGGAATGGAGAAGCCACAGGGCTTTCGCGGAACGCTAGAAAAGTTGCAGAGCTTCCGGCTTGCAGCTATGGAAAAGCAGAAGAGCTTTCGAATTGGTTCGATGGAGAAACAAGTAAGTTTTAAGTTGGGAGATGGACAACAGAGCTTCAAAATGAGATACAAAGATAGTCCTGGAAAGAGAGGGGATACACAGCTCCATCTGGCTGCTAGGGCTGGCAACCCAGTACATGTCCAGAAGATTCTTGCAGAATGCAGCGAGAACCAGCTTAAGGATTTAACTTCAAAGCAGAACCAGGATGGGGAGACAGCATTATATGTTGCGGCGGAAAAGGGTCACATGGAGGTTGTTTGTGAGATATTAAAGGTTTCAGACATTCAGTCGGCTGCCATCAAGGCAAATAACAGCTATGATGCATTTCATGTTGCTGTCAAGCAGGGCCATCTCGGTAAGCTATTGACCTCATTTTGTATCTTATCATAACATCTCCCCGAATTTAATCTATCTATATGTCCTAGTTAAAAGATTGCCGCTTGCCAATGATGTTGGCTCTTTGCTTGAGCGCAAAAATCAGATGAGCAAAGTTACTACAGCCATGTTATGGCTATTTTCTTATTTCATTTCTTTCTGCTATTCATTTCCAATTATTCATGTGATATAATTAGGTCCTTCTTCTTGCTAGATGAATCCTTTTCTATTATTAGATATCCCTGTTCCTATTGTATCTTGGAAAAGACAATTGGGGGCTTCCTGTTTCTGTTTTCGCGCTGATTAATGAAAGGAGGCCTAGGAGCAAGTTTACTGGATAATGGCAAAAAATTGGGGACCTTTTTCATCCAATTTCAACAGGCAAACCATATCATGCAGTTTGGCACATTTTCCATCCTGATGTCTTATGTTTCACCCTATTATTCTTTTAATAATCACTTAATTGACTTTCTCAGTTTAGTGAACATATCAATTTCATTATGATATGTTAGTATTCATCAATGGGTGTACTTTTTACCTTGCACATTCCTTAAGATGTTTCTTCTATATTTCTTCATTCATAAACAATTCCTGCAATTTTATCCATGGCAGGTGCTTTATGAATGAAAGGTATTTTTTTTGATAAATGAAATGAGACTCTTCCGGAAGGCCTTGCGTCCTTTCTTTCTTCTTAGAGCAACCGATGGCGTAACTAACCAATGTTATTTTAAAAGCAACCTGTTTCATTTTGGCATGTTATTTTTTCATTGTTGGTCTGCTAAAACCTTGTTTTTTTTGTATTTTTATTTCCTTATTCTGGGAACTTAATTATTCTTTAACATTTGCATGTGGTTGCGCAGAAGTATTGAAGAATCTCTTGTCTTCTTTCCCTGCACTTGCTATGACTACGACTTCATCTAATTCGACAGCATTAGATACTGCTGCCACCCAAGGCCATATTGAAATAGTCAATCTTCTCTTGGAGACGGATGCAAGCCTTGCCAAGATTGCAAGAAATAATGGAAAATCTGTTTTGCATTCAGCAGCCAGAATGGGCCGTGTTGAGGTAGTGAAATCCCTGTTGGATAAGGATCCGACCATTGGACTGAGGACTGATAAGAAGGGGCAGACAGCACTTCACATGGCCGTGAAAGGTAACAATGTTGACATAGTGATGGAATTACTGAAACCAGAAACATCGATTATCAATTTGGAGGATACTAAAGGTAATACACCATTGCATATAGCTACAAGGAAAGGCAATCCAATGGTAAGTCCCTGTTAATCATTAGTGGTTTATCGTAAGGTCTGAGGTTTAAATGTCATTGTTTATTCTTTTCGGTTTAAACTGACAATTAGTACCTCCATGGTTTAAGAATTGGCTTTCATACAACTGGTATCTCCAGAATTGTAGGCTTTCCTACTTTTTTTCCTATGAAAAAAAAATGCAGAAAATAGAGGGTATTTGTGGAGTCCACCATTTTGTTGGCACATATCAGTTTATTTCATCAAATAATCCATTTATGATCTTGGATTATTTTCCTATTGTTTGTTTCATCAAATAAGCCAGGCTTTAAATTAGAACTTGATCAACTTATTTGAATATCCAGGGTTTGCTTAGATATGACTTAGCCTATTGGCCTATGATGTCATCCTATACAGTTAATCAATTTATAAATATAATTTCATTCACATATGTAATTGATTCTAATTAATTTATTATAAAAAGTAAATATAATTTTAATTAATTTATACGACCCAATGAGCTCACAAGTTGAAAAACAATTTCAACATTTTTAAATTAATGAACAAGCAAAGCCGGGCCTACATACATTTGATCGGGTTAATGTTATTTAATAAAAGACACCTTGCTTATTTAATTGTTGGCTGACTTGTTACCATCCTTATGTATCGGCTCATGACACACTCAACGAATTGTGCTGAGTGCTGACAGATGCATCTACCACATTTACAAATTTGGTCAATCTTCGATATCCCTGCACCAAGGGCATGTTAATCTTTGGGTTCTTTTTCTCATATTAATCAGAGTAAACTTTTACTGGTATCTTATGTGCTCCGTTTAACATGGGAATGGATCCTTGTTAAGTGAATGTAGTATATATATTCCTTTGTGATATTTTAAGGTTCCTGCATTTTGTGATACTGATAACTCACCTTTAATAAGAACTTAGAGTCTAGTCTTACCAATAATTGCACAAATTATGTATACTTTAGCTTGGGAACTTTTCCGGTTGTTTGTATTGAAAACTTGGAACAAAAATGCCTCGTACATGTTGTTTTACCTAAATTTCTCTTTTCTCACTAGTGGGATTGTAGTTTGTATTTGAAACCTAGGAACAAAAATGTCTGATACATGTTGTTTTACCTAAAATTTGTCTTTTCTCGCTGGTCTGGTTGCAGCCTTCATCACCATATTAGCAATGTTGTACAGATGCTTGGCACATGCATAATGATTCTTGATTATAGATTCTTTAGCATATAGTTCTCATTAGAACCTTCTCTTCTCCTGTTGCAGATTGTTAAGGCACTGTTATCAGTTGAAGGCATTAATATCAATGCTGCTAACAGAGCAGGAGAGACAGCTCTTGCCATTGCAGAGAAATTTTCACATGAAGAGATTGCTGCCATTTTAACAGAGTTTGGTGCTGTAGTCGCAAAAGAACCCGCAAACCCACCTAATGCAGCAAAGCAGCTTAAGCAAACAGTTAGTGACATAAAGCATGATGTCCAATCCCAACTCAAACAGACTAGGCACACTGAAGTGAGGGTCCAGAAGATCAAGAAGAGACTACAGAAACTTCATCTAGGAGGTCTCAACAATGCAATAAATTCCAATACTGTGGTTGCTGTGCTTATTGCCACTGTGGCATTTGCAGCTATATTCCAACTTCCTGGCCAGTATGTTGTTGTTGCGGAAGAGGGATTTAGTCTCGGGGAAGCCTTCATTGCCAAAAATGCAGCATTCATTATCTTTTTAATTTTCGACTCTTTGGCTTTATTCATCTCTCTGGCGGTGGTCGTCGTTCAAACATCCCTGATTGTTGTTGAGCAGAAGGCAAAGACGAGGATGGTTTTTGTGATGAACAAGTTGATGTGGCTTGCCTGCTTATTCATATCAGTATCCTTCATCTCGCTAACTTATGTTGTGGTAGGCCACCATGACCTATGGCTGGCCTGGTCAACAATGGCTATTGGTGCAACCATCATGCTCACAACTTTGGGATCCATGTGTTACTGCATCATTGTTCATAGGATAGAAGAAAAGAACAACAAGAACATACGGAGGAACTCTGGGAGCAGGTCGCGCTCATGGTCCTTGTCAGTCCCCTCAGATTCAGAGATCCTAAACAGTGAGCGCAAGAAACTGTATGCCCTATAGAGAACCTAAGCCAATGTCTAGCACCTTAAGTTCTTTCACCTTTCTGTATATACATATGATGAGCACTATTGAGAAAAGTATCTGGCACATTTTTTCCAAAGGTATGTAGCCGGGTCCTAGTGCCTTAGCCAGTTAGCTGCTTCGAAGATCGCATAAGCTCATGGGACAGGGATAATCAATGAATGTGTTGGAGAAAGATCTGTTTGGAATTACAGTTGCATAATACCATCTTCACACTGTACTACCTTAACATATGTTCAAAGGACCATGTTATTAGACATTATCATAAGGAGTGATTCATCATGATGTTGTCTCGAATCATAATAGTTGTAACATGCTGAAAGATCAATCTGCACGTAAGCTCTTCAGAGTTAATTTTTAAAAGGATAGTCAAGTCATTTCATGTTCATTAAGGAAATCCAATTTTGTTCATAAAGCTACAATTGTTGTACATATTTCTGCCACTAAACCAAGTTAACTTGTGATGACAATAATGAGAACATCTGATGGTCAAGCAAGCAACAAGTTTTGGTTGGTACAGAAGCAAAAGTTGTCTTCCTTGGGTAAACGGCAATCTTATACTTGCATCCCTTTCTTTCACCTGTCCTTTAGCTCCATTATTAGGCCAGAAAGTGCCAAAATGTTAGTAGCATAAATGGTAAAATTTTGACTAATCCAAGTTGAGGCATGAGGCAAAAGGGTTAAAACCATCGTAAGAATATTTAGAATATTTGATATCAGAATTTGCTAATATAACTATTCACATGTGCAAGGCTCTTCCATATATCTTTATGGCAGTGTTTGGTTGAAATATTATTATACCTAGTATAAATATAGTTATACTCGTGATATAACTTTACCTTATTTTTATTTTCAATTATATTTGGTTGGATACAAGAATAATAGACCACTCTCTTACAAAAAAATGATGCTCTAAATTAATACTTGCTAGACGACAAATATTATTTTTACCCATGTCATACTCGAGTTGAATGTAATTTTTTTTAATAATAAAATTATTTCTTTCAATTTTTGAATATAATTTAAACGTTTAAATGTAATTTAAAGAATAAACTCTTATCCCATAAATTATACCACAACCAAATACAATCATAAGTAAATAATAAATCAAACTTACAAACATCAAATTCGCTTCTACTTCAACAAGGAATTTAACTATTAGTGACTTGACTACAACTTACATATAATTTTTCTGCTCAATAATTTTGGTTTAATTACTATTTTATAAAGTCTCTTTATTGGTTATTTGGTATTTACTTTATATTTTTTTATACTATATTTAACTCCTTTTCCTGATTTTTTTTACCTTAATATGCTATTTTCTTTAATGTAACAACTAATAGTTAATTATGAATGATTAAATATTTTTTATTTATCTTTATTTATTTATTTTTATCTTAATATGTTATTTTTCACTATGAAATAAGAATATATCTAATTTTTAGCATATATGCATGTCACCATATTTTATTTATTTTATTTTTCAATCGAACAGTCTTTACTAATTTTATGTTTATGAATCAAATATTTAATCTCATAATTTTTTGATTGTTTCATTTTTCTTCACTTGTCTTCTATTTCTTTGGACATTTTTGTTAACCTTAAATTTAGTGGAGTCTTTTCTCTTATTTTTTTAAGACTTATTTAATTAGAGAAATAGCTGTCGGACAAAACTTTATCAATATAAATTATCTAGTAATCAAAGAATG
>LTAE01004872.1:16597-28583 GCA_001647135.1 Pontederia paniculata | reverse complement strand
CCTATAAACTATTATTATTATTATTATTATTATTATTATTATTATTATTATTATTATTATTATTATTATTATTATTATTATTACATGTATGTGTATATATATATATATATATATATTTGTGTGTATTAAAAAAGAGTGTAATATTTTTTTATAGCTCAAAATATAGTGGAAACATTTTATTCATATAGAACATGTGGAAAAAATATATAAAACATAGAGAATAGTTTTGATGTTTGGGTGTCATAATAGTTTTTAGTCATTTGAAGTAGAGATCTTTCATCTTCTCCATTTTGTATGATATAATAAAAAGCAAATTTAGTGATCATCCTTGGGTGATTTATTCATAAAAAGTAATTTAAATCACCTATATATATGCATATAATATAATGATAACTAAGTTATAAAAATAAGCAAATAAATGATATTTTTCGTATATGTGCACATTATTGAATAAAAAAAGAGTTATTATTTAATATGCACGTCAACTTTATAGGAAATTTATCAAATATTTTGAAAAGTGAATGAAGTTGTTTATTAATATAAAATAATTAAGGGCAAAGTAAGTAAGTTTGAGTGGCATTAATTTTTTAGGAGTGATATTAAGGATATCATATTCAATAATAATAGGTAAAAATGAATGTTATACATTACTTTATTGTGATCTCGTAACTGGATGGAAAGATGAACTGAATGGCCAATTGGGTCATAGGTAGATCCGTTTGATCGGATTCAACTGGATTTATAGTGCAATTTATTAAAATAATATAATTTATGATCATCTTAAGTATTTATAGTGTAATTAATACTATATAATATAAAAAAAATTAATAATAACATAGCAATATTAATATTAAAGTTTCATTTATTATTTTTAACAAGTTAATATTTAGTTAAAGTCGTGTTTAATATCTATATGATATTAATGATGCTATATTAATTTATTTTACTACAAATAATTTAAAATATTTTTTTCTTATCTTATTTTTACTTTCTTTTATTTTCAACTCCTTTCTTTATGATTTGTAATGAATGTTTTTTCTCATATTATTCATTATATTTCAAAAGGTTAATGTCTAAACAAAAAATTCTGATAATTGATAAACTATTATTAAATTTTTATTTGTTTATATAATAGTAATGATGATATATTAATTTTTTTATTTAAAATCAATCGATCTTTCCACTTATTTACTATATGTTACTTTATGTTCTTCTCCTTCCTTTTATTTTTTATTTCTCCTTCACCTCCTTCCTATTTTACTTTTTTTATTCTCCTTATTATTTTTTCTCTCATATGTATTTCCTCCTTCTATTTTTGTTATTGCCTATTTATTTCTTTTTAATTATTTCCTCCTTCTTTTCAAAATTTTTCTTCCGTTTTTATCAAATTTTCACCTTAATTTGATTTTTTTCCTCAAAAATCAAGTTGAATCGATTTTTCCCGGTTCAACAGTATTGTCCGGCTCAACCTGGTTCGAGCCAATTGAACATATTTTCTTATTCTAACATCAAATCGAACTAGGCCATTCATCGATTTATGGTTACAACCAGCCAAATCGTTCTGCCCTGCCAAGTTTAAAAAATTACTTTGTCAAACATAATCAAATATTGATTTTATGGTTGTGATCTATGATCAAAATTATCCACATAAAAAATTATATTATTCATATATACACTATTCATATATGAAAAGTTTTGATAGTTATATCACAACAGTAGATAAAAAATTTGATGATTAGAAATAGGTTGCATTATTTGTGTGAGTCGGTTATTTTTTACGCCGTGTGAAGTCTAATTATAATCGTTAATTTTTAAATCTACGCTTATGATTTATGATTAAAATTATTTATATATGAATATTTTATATGTGGAAGGTATAGTTCCTTATATGAATAATTCTAATAATGAATCACAATCACTAATTAATATTAAATTTCACATGATGTTAATAAATAATCGGATCAGACGACCAATTAAATCACGATTGAATCAATTGGATCAGATTCAATGAAATCGATTTTATTAAAATAATATTATTTATAATAATTTCTAATATATAGCATAATAATAGTATATAATACATAATAACTCACTAATAATTAGATATAATTTAAAATATTATTGTATTTTTAAAATATTAAATACTTATTTGAAACAATGATGATTGATAGATTATTATTATTATTTTTATTTATTGTGTGATAGTAATAACTCATATTAACTTCATCTCACTCTTATTTCGATTATTTTATTTTATTTTATTTTATTTCTGTTTAATTTTCACCTTCTTCCTCTCTATTTCTATTAATTCTCCTCCTACTATTACTTTAATTTGAATCTTAATTTGATTATCCTTTTATTTTATTTATCATTCCATTTTCATTTTGCCTAGTGTTATTTTTTTTAAATTCCTTGTATTTCTTTCAATATTTTTTTACCTTGATTTGAGCTGAATCATTTTTGCAAAAAAAAATATTTATTATATTTAAAAATTAATGCTTATAAAAATGCATTAAGATTGATATATTATTATTTATATAATATTCATAATGTTATATTAATTATTTTATTCCAAATTATTACTAATTTTTTTTATTATTTTACTTGAAATTTTCTATTTCAACCTCTTTCCTTTTTTTGTTTCCATTTCTTTTCCTTATTTATGCTCCTATTTATTTTCTATTTCCAATTTTATTCTTGCTAATTGTTTTCCTTTTAGAAAATTCAATGCTCACCCAAAAATTATGCTAATTGATATTATAATTATACTAATAATCTATATTAATTATCTTAATTCAGATTATTCACTTTCCTATTATTTTACTTAGCCTTCAATTATTACCAAATCTTTTTTTTTAGTTTCCATTTTCTATTTCTTCTCCTTATTTATTCTCCTCTCACATTGATTCTCGTTTCCAACTTTGTTTTTAATATTTTAACTATCTTCTTTTTATACCGCTTTTGCTTCCATTTTTGTAATTAATTTCCATTTTAATTTTTTTTTTGAAATTCAAAGTTAAATAAGGTTCTAGACCGGTTCACCTGTTCGCAATTTTGGCCGGTTCGAATCGATTTCATCAAGTTCAATGTCACTTTTATTTTTACAGTAAATCGGACCGATGTAGTCACTAATTTGTGATTGAACGGATCTGATTCAGTTTTAATAACATTGATAAATAATTGGTTCACACTTACATTTAATCCTTAAAAATATGTGGAAAATTATGTCAATAAAATTGTGCTTGACACTTAATCTCTTAATAGCATATTAAATTTATTTGTAACAAATTTGTTTAATATTATACAAATCGAGTTTGTGGAGCCTCTAACAAATTACCTGAAATTCTCAAAATTGGAACCTTTCATAATTTATTCTGTTGCAGATTGGGCACGTTAAATGAGAACGGTTTGGTTTTGATACGCTACTCAGAAATCACAATCTTTCTACTTTTGAGCTGTGTTGTGTTATAAAGCAATTCGGCATATAAAGCAATTTTGCCGAAGCCATGGTGAGAAGAATGTGTTGTGCACTATACATATTTTGTTTACATATGAAGCATGATGAATACGACAGTAGATAAATGACGTACAAGGTATCAGTTTAACAGTACATCGGAAAGAAGTATCAGCTTAGGAAAAAAGAACACAAAAAGAGGGAAGGCAACATAATTTATCATGTCAATCCATTAAATTCCAAGAAATAAACGATTCTTTGTTATAATAAACGAACAATTAACACCGAATGAGTATACAGTTAAAGAGCCAACTGAAGAATCAAGCATCTAAAATTTATTACCCAGATATTTTCACACAAAAATATAACAGTCCACATTCACCAGAAAACTCCGCAGTTCCCTTAAAAGGATTTATAACTGAGAATAGTTGATCCGGAATCCTGGACTTCCTCTACAGATACATATATAAAAGCCATGTCCAAGCATGGCAATAAAGGTCATAGCAATTTAATCTTACACAAGCCGTTTAGGCACTTATATCACCTCATTTGACAAGGAAAAAAATATGGAGATCTAAAACTAGCAAAAAACAGCTGAGTTTCTGAGCTTTTAGAAACAATCATAAGCTTCTTATTCGAGCTGCTCTGCTTAAAACTTCTGACCAACAAATTAATGTGCTGCATCTCTACTGTAATACTGGTCTAAGGTCTTTGCAGGTATGCGGTGGAGCAACTCACGTGGGAAGATACGGAGAAGAGTCCAGGCAAGATCAAGAGATTGGAAGATGTTTCGAGTATCATAAGCTCCTTGAGTGACAAACTTCCTCTCAAACTTCTCTAAGAACTCAAGATAAAGCTGTGCAAACACAATATCACAGAGAAGGTGGTAAGCACAAAGATCAATGACTGAAAAGCAGCACTTAAAGCCGCTCCAAATGAAAAGAGCAGAAGAGGGAGATACCAAATCTTCTGATGAGAGTGCCTCCTCACCGACGACTGCTTTCATGGCCTGAACATCCTTTCCAATTGCATAGTTCGCATAAAGCTAGACCACAGAAATGATCAAGTGAATCAAAAAATCAAATGAGCCTACAGAAAGTAGTAAAATGTCCTGTCTCGAACAACTAACCTGATTGGAGACATCAGCGTGATCACGACGTGTCATGCCCTCACCAATTGCACTCTGATGGAAAGATCAATAAGATTTGGATGTTCACAAGCTTCTGAACATTTTCTGTGAATGCAAATACTTACTTGTAAAGAAAAAAACAAAAAAAAAGAAGAAACTAACCTTCATCAGACGAGATAGAGATGGGAGGACATTGATAGGAGGGTATATCTGTAAAAAGATAAGTAGTCAGCATAGTATCCAGCATCCATGAACATGGAGTAATGACCATGGACGAACTCTTGCACTGCACAGTCATTGATGATAAAACAAATAGACTAGGTAATGGTCAAGAAGCGCCAGTTTTACCTGCCGATTGTAAAGTTGCCTGTCAATGTATATCTGGCCTTCAGTAATATATCCTGTGAGATCGGGTGTGGGATGGGTGATATCTACAAAGCAACAAAAAGTTCAGCAATATAACATCATAAAATTCCTATTTCAGATAATCCAAGTGGCAACATAACATGTAAAGAATATCATCATAAAAAATAGGCACACCTAGATAATAACTCCTGTATGAACAAAAACTATTTGAACAAGGCAAATAATGAATCAAATGGGAATCCCTACTAGAAGTTGTTAAAGCTTAAACTGGAATGCTAATCAAAAGATGTAGAATAAGGACCATCGTTTGGCATAGTTAAGATGGGGATCTGTGTGATGGAGCCTTTTCTTCCTTCTATTCTTCCGGCACGCTCATATATTGTTGCCAGATCAGTGTACATATATCCTGGATAACCACGTCTACCAGGCACCTCCTCACGTGCTGCTGACACCTAAAATCATACATAGAATGTACTATTGTAAACATACATAGAACGTTTTTCTATAAAAACATAAAATGTTTCTAACTGGAGCATTTCCTTTGGAGTACTCCTAAGAAAGATCATATTAGAATGGAAAATATTATTCTGCAGCAGAGAATTCTAATTTCTGTAGAATATACCAATGTAAAAAAGGAGATATTTTTTTTATAAGAAAAAAATATACATATTATTTGGCAAACTTGCCAATTTCAAAAGAACAGCCTCTGAGCACTGTTTTTCTCTTTAGACGAAATAGAATCTCCTCATCCATAAGAAAAGAGAGAACTTTCAACATTATATTTAGAAAGACACAAATAGACTGGGATATTCACAGGCAAAAACAATTAGCCAAAACTAACCAATAGAAATTCAAGAGAAGTATTATGACTTGAGAATAGTAACAATATAATTACCTCACGAAGTGCATCAGCATATGAGCTCATATCAGTTAAGATAACAAGCACATGCTTCCCACATTCATAAGCTAGATATTCTGCCGTGGTAAGTGCAATCCGAGGAGTGATGATACGCTCAATGGTTGGGTCATTTGCCTGGACAATAATTAGATGAGGAGCCAACTTAATCATGATACTTGGTCAAAGTGAAATAACAGTAAGAACCACATGCATTAGCTGTGATAGGAATTCAAACAGGTAAGAAGCATACCAAATTGAGAAAAAGTGTCACTCTCTCCATAGAACCATTTTCTTCAAAATCACGTTTAAAAAATTGTGCAGTTTCCATATTGACTCCCATAGCAGCAAAAACAATGGCAAAGTTGTCCTCTTCTCCATCCTGCTAATTTAATAAACTATAAAATATATGTTTTTTTCAGGGGATAAAATTTATGTTGCTAAGTTATTGACTGCATGAGACTGGAAATATGTGGCACCTCCAAAAGATTCTCAGATTTCTCATGACGCTTGACTAGGCCAGCCTGACGACAAATCTGAGCAGCAATTTCATTGTGTGGAAGCCCAGCAGCAGAAAAGAGTGGGATTTTCTGTCCCCGAGCAATGGAGTTCATAACATCAATGGTGGATATTCCAGTTTGAATCATTTCTTCAGGGTAGGTTCTTTCACTTGGATTGATTGAACTTCCTGAGACAAGGTTATAAACAGAAAATTTATACTCTGGCAAAGTAGTAAGTGCAAACCTTTAGGCTTATTTCATCTCTCCTAACTCACCAGAGATGTCCAAATAAGCCTCAGGAAGTATCGGAGGGCCATTATCAATTGGTTTTCCAGAACCATTAAAAATGCGCCCAAGCATATCCAGGGAGACTGGAGTTTTCAATACCTGCACACAGAAATTAAATCTTGAAAAACACAATAACTGCAGTAGATGTAACTTGTGCAAGTGATGAATGCATGTTCATGAGAGATTTTCTTAGGATGTCAATAAGATTTACTTTTAGAATAGCTAAGCAAAACAAGTTTCAGGAGGTAAAATAAATCAGTAACTAAAAAATACTATGTTTCTGCTGCACAACAAGGTTACTTATACAAATGTTCTCATTCATAGACGAAAAGGTGGAGCAGTAATGACATCTGTGTCGTGTACAAACTAAAATTTAATTCATGTAATTGCCCTGAAATGTGCAGCCATCATGACAAGCAAGATCCTAGAATGGCATATACCAAACTGATAAAGAGAAACAACAGAATTCCCGTAATTCAGAAAACTAAATCAGAGATCAGAAGGTCAACACGATGCAGGTAAAATTTATTAGATGGGCTTATTAATGTTCAATCCTAATATATTCAAAGGAAATAAGCAAAAAATAGAAATAGGTACCATAAGAAACATATCAGACCGGTCATTATCTGAACAAATGTTGATTTCATTTTCGGGATTGAAATGCAGTCCAACATTTATTTGAACAAGATGATAAAGGATCTTACTACTTCTGTGCGCTATAATTTGTGTATTGACCCAAGAGACAATACTTGTAAATATATTTGTCATGTCTAAGAATTACAATTTTTTTGGCTTTTATTGCTCATACAATTAAGTCCCTAAACATAAAATTTTGGGTCCATGCATTTTGTTTGTAATCTCAAAATAAGCTTACATTTTAGGCCAAGCCATTCCATTCATAAAACAGCATCAAATGCTAAATTTTACTTTTTTTTCTTTTTCTTTTCTTTTCTGAGAGGTGCCAAACTTTACTCTTTTTCTTTTGTTTTTGAGAGGGATCAAATTTCACTTGTAACAAAAAACTAAGACTTTACGCTTCTTGGAAGAGACCATGTGCAATCCTTTCCAACCATGTATAAAAACAAATTTAGGCAATCATGTGAAAGGATAGAAGGACATCACATAATGAACTATGGCAAAGAAACTCTTATATAAAGTAATGGAAATGCATACAAAAACATGTCTTCTTACATATTCACAATTCACAAGGACTTTTAAATTAGAAAATGTGAAGCTATTTACCTCGCCTGTGAACTGGACTGTGGTATACTTATTGTCAATTCCTGAAGTTCCCTCAAAAACCTAATGAACAAAAAGGAAAGTGACAAATATAAGTGGTAGAAAAAAAAGCCAAACCAGGGCATTGTCTGAAATCTTCAATAGACGTAATGGGTTACATGTCATTTCATCCTTGCTTACTATGAACATTGCTTCTTTTATTTGTTTTTTGTAATGCATTTCTTCTTTATTTATTATGCATTTTCTTTTGCAGATTCCAAATAGTCGGATATGTCAAAATTGTAATAATTAAAACAAGAACATGAAAAATGTACAACTTATTTTTTAGAGTTATATGGTGCCTATGCCAATAGATTGGAGTAGGATACAATTTTTTTTCACTATCAGCTATAATGCTAGAAAATCCTTTATCTTATGATCAATGCATTTCCAAATTGATATGTTTAACAACCCAAGAAGAAGCCACTTTCAGCTGTCTAAAACTTCACAACTGACAGACTGACAAAAATAAGATTAAGTGTTCATCTAGAATAGTTGGCTTTTTCAGTGCATACTAAAGAGTACCTCTTTCCTGTTCCCAGACAGTGGTATTTATATGATAACATTTATGTCTGAACACAGATTGCAGTAATTGAATTGCACATATCGGCCAAAAGTTTATGCACCTATTAACATATGCATGTGAACAAATTTAAACAGATTAGCTAAATGAGCAATCAGCTACCTGCACGACAGCTTTTTCTCCATCAACTTCTAAGACCTGACCACGTCGGATCGTTCCATCTCCCAACCGAATATTGACAATTTCCTGATACTTGGGGCCCTGAAAGTTTTCAATTGTCATTAGACAAAATGTGCAAAAGTTTTGGACAACTGAAATGCAAGAAAAATAAAGAAAAAAACTACTGAAAGGGAAATATACCTTTACTTTGTCCAAGATAACCAGAGGTCCTGCCACACCGGAGACGGTCCTATATTCTGTATACCCAAACACACAAAATAGCAGCTTAATACATACACAAAATCATGTGCATAAGTCAATAGTATATCACGCTCTTTGTCCACAGAAAGTAATGTTTGTATATGATATTTTCCTTATCTAGCAAAGCAGAAACACAAATAGCAATTGATATTAATTGACACATCAAACAAATTTAATTTGCTACATTTAGCTTACCAGGTGGAAATGCCATATCTTTATCTGCTTACGATTGCCAACTATTAAGTTTCCATGAAAACAATAAATCGCCCAATAATTAATCTCAACTATACCATTTTTTCTGAGATAATAAATGTTAATAAAACCTCTATTGCTTCACATTCTATCAACCACTGCTTGTTGAATCCCATTTTTATTTTCTTTCCAAAGAGTAAAACATACAACAAAAAGAAGCAGAACTTTAGTCTGTCTTAGGTTTAAACCTCATGACAACAGTAACCAGAATGACACATTATACCTCATGATCTTCGAGGATCATGTTTCCTAACAAATAAAGAATGTTGACATCCTCACACATGTATAAACATACTTTTCCTTCGCAAAATGACTACATCTAATTTTTATGTTAAAAAAGTTGTGATAAAGCTTATCACCATGATTAAGCATATTGCTTAGTTGACTAGTTTGGCATTGCTCGAGGCTCTAAATATGCAGCATGAGTTTCAACACCAACTTCCGACACTGCAGAAGAGGATGTTGATCATCTCTTCTTTGGTTGCTCAGTGGCCAGAGAGGTATGGTTCAAAGCAGGATGCAGGTGGATTGATACTCAATCGATAGTGAGTTTCTGGAATTCTTTCAGACTAGGTGGACATGAAGAACATCGAGCTCGAGTCTATGTTCTAAGAAGGAAGCGTATGATACCATTTGCTTTTTGTGGTCATTATGTAAGGCATGCTTATTCAAAAATGAGAGAGTTTCTGTGGAGAACATTGTAGTTGTTGCAGAAAGCTTGGTGGGAGAGTCGATTAATTGTTGAATTTTTTAAATAGCATACACATGTAAAGAAATATCAGCTTAATAAAATGGATGGTTAGAGTAACCATCCTTTTTCGTCTCAGAAAAAACATCAATTTCCGACATTTATTATTTTTTGAATGAAGAACAAAAATTTACAAAATGCAGCAAACTGCAGAACAGTTCCAACATACCCATGCCGATCTCTAATGTTCCCTCCTCCATGTCAGCACCAAATTTTGCCTCGCCCATCTTCAGTCTGAAGGATGAATGATGCAGAATTCAAAGATCCAGTCAGTCAGAAATACACAATACAGTAAACTATATCATATTTTTTCCATCTTGAGAGCAGTGATAGCAAAGCAGCAGATCCTTTATCTCAAAGTACTAGTATATAGTTACTTAACTTGAGAAGACTACAAAACTATGACATAGGACACAAACTGTAATGGAACAAGAGTATATGCTCGCAATTCTATGAAAGAATTAATCTCACGAAAGTCCTCATTACATCAAAACTACACAGATCCAGAACACTAAGGAAGCTCAGACGGGTTAGACGGGTACATCCACAACTTTACTAAAACGAATCCATGGCCGATCTTTCTATGGCTCAAAAAAAACAATACAAACAACAAAAAACTTCACCAAACAATTTGAAGAAAAATGGCAATTCCTGACAGACGTCAGAAATAATGAGAAATCGAACATTCCGTGATCACAGTTCAAATTGTTTTCCTAGTTCTTGATTCAGGTTACAGACATCTTCTTCCTCGATAGTTCATAAGAAAATAATTCGAGCAAAAATAGCAATAAATAGCAAATTCTTCCCAAAATTCACGACCTTAAAACCCTAAGCAAACATTTCTAATTCAGATCACTAAACATGATAAAAAGGTCCGAATGATCTATCCCGCATTAGTTCCGGTCGATAAATCGAACAATCCGATCTGCTTACAAAAAATATCCCCAAATCGAAGCTAAAACGCGATCAAATTTACACAAGAAATACAAAGAGGAGAGCCGATCGGAAAGGAAGAGAGTACCTCGGATTCGTTTCAGAGGCGGAGAGAGAGAGAGGAGAAATAATAAGAATGATTAGAATGATAAATAAGCGCGCTATTTTATCAGGTCCACGCCGCTCGGGTGGGTAATAGAGTCATTTTGTTGGCGGTGGTTTTTAACGTGCGTGGTGAGAGAGCCGTCGGATCAGATGCCAACGGCAAGGGGAAGTCTGCCAAATTGACTCATCTGGATGATTCGGACCGTTCGATGGGTGATGTAGGGTCTGGATATTTTTCTGAGTTGGTTTCAGGCAATATCCAGGTGTCCAAGAGGCAGTGGCTCGTGTGGGCTGCACATTTTTGGAGTTTCCAGAGGACCAAATTGATACCCTTTTGATGGACACCAAACTGAAAAAAAAATTATTGACAAATTATTATGAAAATAAAAAATTTAAACTTGATATAAAATAAAGGGAAAGGGTGCAGTTTATTCCTATCCTTTTTTTCTTGCCGATTATCCAAAGTTTTAATTTATTTAGAGTGCATGTGTCTCCCAGGGATTTTTTAGGTAGATATGAACTCACAATTACTAATTTATGTATTTCGATTATAAAAGGTGATATTTCTCTTTAAATTAAACTATTCAGAAAAAAAATATCTAAATTAGATTTTATATATGCATTAAACATGATTAAATCTAATTTATGTGAGCCTATTCATTCTAGCATAATCAACAAAATTGAAATAATGAAATAAATATTTTAAATATTATATTTTATTTGCCAATATTAAAGTATATTAAGATGCGTTATGTCAGCGAAAGCTTGCATATGCAAATATAAACAAACAGATGGGAGAGTAGAGAGAAACACAAACAGCACAAACAATCACCAAGTTTGTTGACGAGGTTCGGCCGAACTCCTGGCCTATATCCCCGCTCCGGTCTTCTCCACGAGATCTCCGGAGATCACTATTTCCTTCTTCAAGGGCGAAGACTCCCTTACAACTTCTTCTTTCTGGCACTAAGGACAAGGAGACAACCTCTTACACATTTCTCTCAAGAACTCTTGAACCCTTCACACAAAGGGAACTAAGGCTTTCGTTAAGTACACTCACACTGGTAAAGTTAGCCAAAGTTACTTCCCAAGACTCTT
>LTAE01004872.1:0-14948 GCA_001647135.1 Pontederia paniculata | reverse complement strand
TTTAGCTCAGACAAACTCCTGGGCATCCACTATCTTCTCACCAATACCTTGGACGTCCTTTGTTTTCACCTGATGTCACCCGGTCGTGCGCACTCAACCTGCGGTCGACCACCCATCTGTTGCCTTCTGCTTTGGTCGTCCACTGTCTCCACTCTGAGCCCTTTGGACGTCCACCATCAGCCTTGGCAGTCTTCCGGTCGTCCACTGTCTCCACCTTGAGCCCTTCGGACGAACACTCTCAACCTTGGGTTAGAAAGGTGTTGTCTTGGGGTCGCCCATTCCTCATCATCGGGCGACCTCCTTAGTTCAGCCTTTTGCTCCGATCGTTCCTCCTTCATCTTTGGTCGACCGGTATCCCTCTTCATATATTCACTCCTTCATGCTTCATCTCCTCTTCACATGTATTCTTCAACATCTGTCGACCACACTATGTTCTTAGGACGGCCACTGCACACATATGCTTCTTCTAAGATGTCTTCCCTGTGCATAGGTCGTCCATTCTTTTAGTTTTGGTCAATCTAACATCTCCTGAACTTGAATCAACCTGTTATAGAATTCAGTTCAACAAGTTCATCAGTACAGACTAAGTTCACTTACAAATTTGTGATCATCAAAACACACTCGGGATCCTAGATTCAACATAAATATTAATGAATGTAGATAACAATGTAATTAATCAATTTAACAAATATAAAATAACATAAATAGATATGGTTTATATTTTTGTTTATCCTATTTTGATATGTTACACATAAAAATTAACGTATTTATTATCTTTACTAATGTTAGGTTATTTAGAAATGTAAATAAAAATATAGAATAATATTTGAAAAAATAAAGATGTGAAATATTTTAAAAATAAAAATAATATATTAAAAATCCAACTTCTAAATTTTGTGCTCTATAGACTCATGAGAGCAATGAGTTTCGTCTTTTAAATTCTAAATGTTAGTTTCAAAATATTTATCACACTTCTAAAATAAAGTTACCATAGAGTCAAAATTTTATTCGTTATCGTAAAGTTTAAAACTTGTCATGCCAAACCGAGTATTAATAAATAAGAAAAAAATAATTTTATCATGATTCTCATGTCAATATAGTTCGAGTATCATAAATATATCAACCATTAAAGGTTAACACAAATTATAGTTCACGCCCGAAAGTTTAAGCAGCATACTTTATTTTCAATTACGAGCTCATGCGTCTAATACAAATAAAAATCTATATAGATAATATCCAGTGATAATCGAACTTATGACCAGCATCATACTATTTTATTCTGGATATTTTCATTTTTTTCTAACTATAATTTTTTTTATTATATCCCTCTAAATTTGGAGATTATCCGCTTAGTTCCATATAACTTTTCAAATACTTCCGCTTAACTCAAATTATATAAAAAATTAAAATATATTTATATTTTACCCTTATTTAATTTAATTTAGTCAACTTTAAAAATTTAAATAGTTTATAAACAGAGATGAAATCAGGATAAAAAAATTATGGGGATCGAAAGATGTAGAAATAAATTACTAAAAATTGAGAGAGATTAAAAACCATAAAAAAATTTTAATAAAAAATTAGTAAAAATTAAATCTAAAATCTGTAGATGTTAGTTAAAATTATTTATCTGCCTAAATAATTAGATAATTTTTATTATATATTTAATATTTATTTTTTTGTTACCTATCACTACTAGTATATATATAATTGAGGAGAAATTCGCGAGTAATATTAAAATTCGGAAAAAAATGAAAAATAAATTATAGTTGAATTAAGTCTTTTATTTATGACTAAAACATGGATAAAGTTATTTTCAGTAATGTGGTGGTTTGATTTATTTTTATGATGATTTTTCTATTTGTTATATTTTTTATGTTTAAATCTGGAAATTCAGAAAATTTCTTCAATTCAAATTCGAGAATAGAATTCGGGAATTAGAGAAAAATATTTTTTTCTCTGAAAATGTGGTAAACTGTTATCCTATCTCAACTCGTGTTAAATCAATGATTTTTTTTATATTTTTATAATAAAGCAAGCTTTTTAGTAAGGGGTAGTTTGGTTTGACGTAATTGTGATTTCGGAATGTAAATAGTTGTAGTTGGAAATTCTGATATGATTTGTATTTACAGAAGTTACTTTTTCTATATTTGGATAGATGTAAATAGATTCTGGAAAATGAATTACGTTGTTTGGTTGAAGTTAAAAATTTGATATAAATATTTAATTAAAATAAAATATTATCATATATTAATAAATAAATAGTAAATAAAATATAAGTGAAATTTAAATTTATTATTTAATTTATTATTTTTTTTATTTTTTTTATTTTTATTTATTGATGTAAATGCATTTACAGGTAATTGCATTTCCGATACAATTTTCTATGCAGCAAATGCAAGTACTTCATGTAATTCCATTTACATCAAATCAAATACGAGAATTGTGTTTACGATAATTGAAATTTCAATTACAATCAATTTACATAAATTGCGAACAAGTTTGCATAAATTATTAAATGGTCTATTAAGTCGTAAAAGGTCTTTGGTTCCACGTGAACTTAGGTGTGTTAGAAAGAGTGATGGAGCTGCGGCGTGGCCTTTCCGATGCAAAAATTAAAGACGCAAGCACCTACTGGTCATAAAGACAGGGGGAATGACATCCTGCCAGCGGGAGAGAGGACAAGGACCCCTAAAAAAAAAACAAACTAAATGACCGGGTCGGGTAGTAAATCCGATCTCGAGCATCCCATGAAATCTAAGGCGTAATTAAAGAATAAGTTGTAAAATAATATATACAAAAAATAAATATTTTTGGGTATTTTTTTATTTTAATTTTTTCTAATATTTGGATTGATATAAATAGAAT
This sequence comes from Pontederia paniculata, assembly GCA_001647135.1. Lineage (NCBI taxonomy): Eukaryota > Viridiplantae > Streptophyta > Magnoliopsida > Commelinales > Pontederiaceae > Pontederia > Pontederia paniculata. The sequence continues at coordinate 12,080 of LTAE01004872.1, read as the reverse complement.
ATATTTTTATATTTATATTTATTTAAAATATATTATATTAAAAATAAATAGTACCATATATTTTTAAATTTAATTATTTACTGATTATGATAAAATAGTAATTAATCACTATTTAATTAATTAATTAATTAAGTAATAATTTTTTGGATTGAAAAAAATTAAGTAATAATTATTATATTAAGTCATGTAATAAAATATTATTTATATCATCACATAGTATTAAATTTCTAGCTATAAATAATTTATGAGTGATCATTATAATAAATAATATAAAAAGTGTAATAAATGTGTATAAAAATAGAAAATAAAATATGATTAAAAAATAAAATGGTGGAATATAAGATATTCCACCATTTTAGAAAATAAGAAATATGGAATAAAGTTGAAAAAATTAGTGATTTCGCTGTTTTCTAGATAATTTTTAAAAAAGTTGAGATAATCTTATTCCGACGAGCGTTTGGGCATATTCTTGAAGTAAGAAGATATTCCACCCTTTTATTTCACAATTAAACTACTCCTAAATAAATACTTATTAATAAATATTAAACATTGAAATATATGACAAAGGCAAGTTGTTAAACTCGAATTTCAATTCACCAATTTACAACCACTAAGGGGTCATTTGATTGTGTAATAAAGAGAGAGAATATCTTCTTACTTCAGGAATATAGTCAAATGCCTATTGGAATAAAAATAAATTATTTTTTTTTAAATTATTTTGAAAATCGTGAAATCATTAATTTTTTTAATTTTATTCCACAATTCTTATTCTTCTGAAATAGTGGAATATCTTATATTCCATCATTTTTTAATCATATTTCATTTGTTATTCATTCTTTTATATTTTACTATTATGTATTATAATGATCAATATAAATTATTTATAATTGGAAATGTAATACTATGTGATCATATAAATAATATTTTATTATATGACTTAATATAATAATTATTACTTAATTATTTGTCAATCCGAATAAATATTAGTTAATTATTTAATTAATCAATAAAATAATGATTAACTACTTTTTATCATAAATAGTAAATAATTAAATTTACAACTATATTTTTAATATAATATATTTTTAGTACTATTTATTTTTAATATAATATACTTTAAATAATACAAATATAAAAATATATTTTATTCATGTCCATCCAAATGCTAGATGGAATAAGAATAAGAAGAATATACACAAGAATATATATTTCTTGTACATATTCTTTCTCCACTTATTTTTCAACCAAACGACGCCTAGATGATGTTACTCAAAAGATAATTGCAACTTCAAATAAAATATGGAGTGCAAGGGATCAACTTTATAAATTCGATGGATCATGTTCTGGATACTGGGAGAGATAATAATACAAGATTTATGAGATTTAATTTTCATTAAGCTATATTTTCAAGTTATGAAAGAATATTATTAAATGAGGATTTAAAAAATATAATGATTATATATTTCCTAAATCTAAATGGTACGAAATTTATATGTGTGCTCCAAATATATCATAGAAATTTATTTTAGAATAGGACTACATTCATAAATAAATCACATATTTCAAAATATGTTCAGAAATTCAACATTAAAATAAAATAAGATATACCCATTTTTTCTTTGGAGCTCGGGCCCACATTTTTGGTAGGAAAATCATCTCAATAGTTGACCCCTTTGTCCTCCTCCATTGTTCCGACTATGAGACCACTATATAGAGGCACATTTAACAATCGAGTGTTTCAACTACATTTGGAGAACAAATAAGTTTCAACAAGTTAGAATTCATATCATTGTCAATAAATCTTCACATTTAATTGAATTCTCAAAATAACATATATCTACCAACCTTTATCATAATCGGCTTACACATGTTACTAAGTTCACACAGTGTTGGATCTAGCTCAATAAACATGTTAGTTGAATTATTTGTTGTGTCAACCATTTCAACACTATTCACTTTTAAATAAGAATGAAATTATGCCAAAAATTGTTGTGCTTGATTGTTTCATAGTGTATTTGATAATTGATTAAGTATATTACACTCGAATTATCATGGTAGATAGTAACATGATCTCCAATTATACTTTCCAGCCAAATATTTTTTTTAGCAACTTTTCTGTCAGTGCCACATACTTTACCTTTATGATTGATAATATGACTTGTCATTATAGCATAGTTTTTTTTTTCAATTAACTATAAAATTATAAATAGTGAAAACATATCATGTCATTGTCCCTCCCTTTTCTATCATTTGCGGCATAATTTGAATACCTTTAAGTCAAGTATTTTTTTTATCACTTCTCTAGATAAGACACCGAATGTTTCTCTCGTATACATGAAATGTGCTTCATTGTCTCTTAATGCTCCTTCTAAAAGTTTCTTATGAACTTGGTGACAACACCAACAACATGCTCAATATTAGATTTAGTGCACATTATAGCACACATCAGGCTTTTGACGATATTAACATAAGAAACTCGAGAAGTATACTACTTTTTCTGCATTAGACAAGTGTGTAATAGAAATTTAGAGGTGCATTTGATACTCATGGAATGTTAAAGGACTTTACTTTTGACATCTCGTACCTAACTACCTTTTTTTAATATAACTTTTTTTAGATAATAAAAATTTATATTATGCTTGATCCCTAAATATCTCCATCAAGAAAATCTTTTTTGTTGCATCATTATCGGAGTCCTAGTGAACCCCATACTAATAAAAAATTGTCTAATATTTTGTATCATTGTCTTGGAGATTAGCTCAGTTCATATAAGGATTTATTCAATTTGCAAATTTAATTTTCTTTGTTTTGAATAGAACCCTCTATCTGACTCATATGAATGTTTTCTTTGAGTTTGTCATGTAAGAAGACAGTTTTGACATCTAATTATTCAAGCACGAGATTTAGTTTTCTACAAGGCCAAGTAGTACATCAACACATGGATGAAAATATTACTAACAACTAGTGAGAAGATCTCATTGTTGTTCACTCTCTTTTTATGGTTGTATAGTCTTAATAACTTGATGTGCCTTCTATTTGATGTCATCAACTTCTAAAATTTCAAGCTTCTTCTTGAAAATTCACTTTCAATCAATGACTTTATTTGGTCTTTTTCAGTAATTTGACTAGCTCCCAAGTCTAGCTCGTGTGAAACCACCACCATAAGCCACTACTTAGATTTTGCTTATGTAATAGCATCCTTGCGGGTAGACATCTTTGGGAAATTTACCACTTCAGCAACCAAAATTGCATTTGCAACTATGTCTTGACAAAGATATCATTTAGGATGACTTATATGTATGTGAAGACGTCCAACAGTAATACTTGATGTCACCTCTTTTGCTTTCTCTTTAAGTTTTGTGTATGTTCTAGTTGTTGAACTTTATGTGCCTTTTATATAATCTCGAATCGGAATTATCTCATACTCCATATGTTTATTGATGTTCTTGCATGTTGAACCAACATTTTTTTTTCTTTTGATTGAAGCATTAAAGCATCAACAAAGAATATTTCTACTGTGGATGATCTTGTGTTATGAAGGGGATCATATCGTGCAACCATTTATACTATATGATTTTCCACAAACACTCATTTCTGGGTACTTGGATATAACTTTTCTTCTTTGGCATGACATAAACATTATAAAAATTATTATAATTAACATGTTAATCTAAGCCAACTAAATCCCATCTATTTCCCAAATGCATTTAAGGCAATCCATAATTAAAGTTGTTATCACTCTTCTTCATTTTGCAAGAGTTCTAAGTGTACAAAAGGAGTTGTATTTTTGCATTTGTTTTGTCGGCATACTTGTCTTGATAGATTTGTATAAAAGTCATGTTTGTGGCTTCAAAGACCTTAATGAGATACGGGTTGTGTTGTTGTAGTTTTTTAGTGTCCATCAATTGATCCTTCATTGCTTAACTCCACATGGAATTCAATCTTTTGTTTTCTCAAGCCTTTAATCGTCTTGGTTGAAAAATAAATTGCATCAAAATAGTAGTAAGTTGTCGCATTTGTTCCCTCATCTCTTTGAACTCAAACTCATTTTGTCGAAAGCTACTTTAGTTGGTGTGTTACTCATCTTGATAGTCTTCTTTTGCTTTGATACCAATTGCTACAACATATGACTAAACTGGAAGAATAATAAATCACAAAGGGTGGACAAAGATCTTAATGGAGTAAGCGAGCAATAGGAAACTACCTATTGTTACACAACACATCAACAGAGGAACAACTTCATGACAAGTCAGCTCCCTCTAGCATGTTAAAACATATTGATAAATTAATGAAAAAGCACAATGATGTGAACTGAAACCCAATTTTAGAGATTTTATATATTTATCTGGATCGTTCTTAGATTACACATAATTGTGTTTGTTTTGATAGGACATGAAGATCACGAAGAAATGACAAAACCACAGATAGGGAAGCTCCAACAAAGCCTACCTTCATGAGACAATACGAGGGACAGACAACAACTGTATCAAGTTCAACCCGAGGAGATTTTGGTTAGACAATGCGGCCATATTGTTCAACTCGAGGATATTTCGCCCTGACCATAGCGGCCGATACCACCTGTATTAGCTTCAAGACCCTTCCATACTTTTACGATACGACTCATATTAACATATATGATGCTTGTATCAACTCAACTGTAATGACATCATTTGAATTTTTAAGGGAATTTTGGTCATTTGTAATGGGGTAAAGCCCTAAGGAGGTGAGATATGAAAAGGGAAAGAAAACATTGTTAGAGAGAGGGAAAAACACAGAACGACAAGGAATAGATCGAGATAATGCAACAATCTTTAGATTTGGAACTATTTGAAATTTCTGAATATCTTTTCTCTTTTTGCTTTTTGATAATGATCATTTCTATTTTCATGATGAAATCTGTGATCTTGAGTTTAGTGATGAGTGGCTAGATCTTTAAGGTCCGAGGGTTAGATGAAGTTTAGGGATTCCGATTGATTTGATTTTGAAATATTCATGTAATTCGAGTTTTTCACTTGGCAATTCATATTTCTTAGATTTGATTGTGATTAGCTATCAATTTTGATCGATCTAGACTAACAGTTGGTGAAAACCATATTGTTGACCAATAACCTAGCATTATCAATTGAACTGCAAATGCATTCTTAAAATTAAGCTTCATTTGTAGGATTTATTTATTGTTATGATCTTTATGTAGTTACACCGATAAAAGCATGACATGAGAATGTATGTGTGTCGAGTTAACTATAATTGTATTATCTTAAAAAAATATATGATAATAAGATAAATAATAATGGATTATATAACAACATTATTGTTAAGAAATTAATTGATTATTCTTAAATAGATTCAACCCTAGGGCATATATTATGCATTGAGAAAATCCTTGATTTTGACGTTATATTTATTCACAACATTGTTTAAATTTCATTCTTGCACCTTATAATTGCTTTTCTCATCATTAATCCTAGTTTAGATAATAGAAATCACATATTTAATTTAATACTTGAACTCTCTCCATATGGGTACAATCTTTTTATTATTGTATAAATTTTTGCATGCTTGCAAAATTTTTGTAAAGTTTTTGGCATCGTTGGTGAGGAGAGGTTCAATATTAAATTTTTTTATATTGTTATTAGACTAGGCATTTGTTTTCATGTTTGTTGTATACCCTGTTCGTGCAGGGTCTTGGAGTCATTGAACCCTGAAATCAAAAGGACCTGCAGAGCCAATCAAAGGGCATAAAGACAAAGAAGACAAAACATGGTTGCCGCCCAAGATAATATTCTGCATTGAACGAACAAGGTGATAGACCCAAGAATGTACATGTGGATAATGCAAATGCAAGAAATCCACGAGGTGGACTGATAAGAGATAAAAATAGGACAAATAATCAAGATAATGAAATTCCCATAAAAGATTTGGCGGAGTTCAACCGAACATTATGAGGCCAAGAGTAGCAGCCAACAATTTTGAATTCAATGCAAGGGTGATCCAGATGGTCTAGAACAATTAGTTTAGAGGTGAAGCAAATGAAGATCCTAAAACTCATGTATGGCACTTTCTCCATATGTGTGACACTATAAAAATTAGTGGACTACTAAATGATGCCATCAAGATGAGGCTTTATCCTTTTTCTTTGAGGGACACTTCTCAAGACCGGCTAGATGCGCAAGTTGAAGGAACACACAACACATGGAACGAGCTTTGCCAAGACTTTATGATAAAAAATTTTCCATCTATGAAATACATCAACTTGAGAAACAAAATCAGTTATTTTCGTCACAAAGATGATGATACAAAGCCATCCAAAAGAAGGTTTCATTTCACGTCATACCTAATTGGCTATTGATAGAGATCTTGAATAATGAATTAACGTCACCCATGCGATTTAGAATCTTCCATACCAGAAGCATATGCTCTTCTAGATCAATTGACATTGATTGACAATGGATGCCTGGAGGTCCCTCAAAAATTTGGAGGGAATTGACAAGAAAAGCTACAAAGCTCTTAATGATAAAGTGGATGCATTTGTCAATGTCATGTCGAAAATGAATCATGGACAAGTTAACCAAGTGTCAAATTTTCCCGTGAATTGTAATAACTATGAAGGACTTCATGCCAATTATGAATGTATGAACTACTTAGGAAATCATAATAAAGGAAGTAACTCATATGACATCAATTATCATCCATATAACAAGAACCATCCTAGATTCTCTTGGAGTAACCCTAATGCAGCCCAACAACCACCTCGACCGCAGTACCCTCAAGGCATAATTCCGAGACCTCCTTTCAGCCTCAGCAACACTACAACAACAATCTTCTCAACTATAAGATGAAAAAAGAAATTATGGGAGTACGCCATAGAGAAGCTGGCTAGCGAAACAAGCCACAAATTTGAAAAAATAGAGAAGGGTATGGAGTTGCTCATCACATTCAACCGCAATCTACTGTATCAAGTTGGCCAATTGGCATCTTCAATCAATTCGAGAGAAGAAGGAAGCCTACATGGCCAAACACAGAAGAACCCAAAAGAACATTGCAAAGCAGTGGAACTGCATAGTGGAATGAAGCTAGAGGAGGCAAATGTCAAGGCCAAAGTCAAGAAAGAAACTCCACCTTAGACTAAATTTGAAACTGAAGACAATCAAGAGAAGGGGACCAAAAGTGGAGAAAATAAACATATAAATCCCTACACCTTATGTACCTCATATTACATTTCCACCAAGACTTCTCAAACCAAAAATGAACCAACTGTTTGAAATATTTGTCAAATTATTCAAACAACTTCATATTAACATCATATTTGTTGATGTCATAGCACAAATCCCCACCTACACAAAGCTCCAGAAGGAAATTATGTCAAAGTATAGGACTCTGGAAGAATGGGACCATTAAATTGACAGAGACATGCAATGCAATTTTGCAGAAGAAACTTCCACCAAGTTGAGAGACCTAGGAGGTTTTTTGATTCCTTGTGCCAGTGGGAATTTGAATATCACGAAGACCTTATGTGATTGGGGCAAGTGTGTCACTTATGCCCCTATTTATATGCATGAAGTTTGGACTGCAGGAACCACAATTATGCTGCAATTAGTTGATCGCTCCTCACACATCCCAATGGAGTGTTGGAGAATCTACCACTGAAAGTTGACAAGTTTTTCGTTCCAAATGACTTTATTGTATTTGATATGGAAGAAGATGTCGCAACCTCAATCGTTTTTAGAAGACCATTTTTTGCTACTGCTCGAGCACTTATTGACGTAAAGTAAAGAAAGCTCACTCTCACTATAAGAGAAGAACAAATGGAGTTCAATCTCTCAAACTCTATCAAGTATCTAGCTACGTCAGATCAAGTTTTTCAGGTGACCTGCATTGACAAACTACCAAGATAAGTCTTTGACGGGATCATCCATCAAGATTCATTGAAGAGGTGTCTACTGAAGATAAGTGATGGAGAAGACATACATGATGAAGTTAAGGAGATGGCCCATGCATTGAATGCCTTAGACACATGCCTTACAAATGAGTAAAACTTTTGAAGAGCTCGAAAAGGATAAAGAATTTTCATCTCCCTCTCATACAGTACCTCCGACTCTTGAACTCAAACAACTTCCATCTCATCTTAAATATGTGTTTTTGGTCCTAATAGCACTTTACCTATGATCATTAATGCTTCTCTTGATACACAATAACTTGATAAACTCATAAGAGTATTAAAAGACAAGAAGAAAATCATAGGATGAACAATATCTTATTTAAAGGAAATTAGCCCCTCTATATGTATGCATCACATTCTTATGGTGGAAGACCATAAACTCAATATTGAACGCCAATGAAGGCTTAATCACAACATGAAAGAAGTTGTTAGGAGTGAGATCCTCAAGTGGCTGGATGCGGGTATCATAAACATAATTTCAAATAGTTCATGGGTAAGTCCAGTACTGTGCATGTGATGCGAAAAATCTATAGTGATATGCTAGCAAGTGCACTAGTCGCTCAAGTAATATAATGAGTGAGTAAGAATCTCGATTCCACAATGACTATCTAATTCCTACTCTCTAATCCCCATTTGTAATTTGAGAAGTTAAAAAGATTTGAACTGAAAAATTATAAAACTCAATCCTAAAGAAATTCAGAGATAAAACAAAGAGATATTAAATATATGGAGAAATAAGGGAACACTCATCTAGACCATGGAATCTATGGATCATGTTGAAGGCACTAACACACATGAACCAATGATAAAGTGGAGAACTCTCAATCTATTTAACTCACTGATATTTCAGTCTTCAGTTATCTATCTTGCAAATAACAAGCAAGAATTACCCTCTTGGTTTTTAATCCTAACCAATTATTTAACAGGATGCATTAAGATTAATTCCCTTATAACTAAAAGCTATCTCGATTTCTTCATAATTGACTACAAAATATTTGGGCTATTTCGATTTCTCCCAAGTTATTGTATTCATGCAAGCAATAAGAACAAACATGAAATACTATAAAAAAGATTCAAAATATAAAATTGTGAAAAGATATTGTTCGCATTGGATATTGGCCTACACAATTTTTAAAACCGTCTTGATAAGTCAAAGACATGTTCACATATATACCTAGTATCTCTCGTGTGACTTATTCATGTGGGACAAACCCAAGACATGATGCAAGAGGTGTGCCTTCAATTAAAATCGTGCGGGCCAAGGCCTAAAGCGAGTAATATCTTGATGGGTCCAGATATTACAGGCGGTATCAAAGCTGATCACTTAATGAGAATGTTGTGTCCCTAAGTGGGGAAGGATGCAAGATGCATGTCTTGAATTAGTCTCATATGAATCACATGAGAGATGTTGGGTTTATATGTGAACATGCCTTAGACTTGTAAAGATGCATTTTAAAAATCATGAAGGCCAAGGACCAAAGCGAATAATATCTTAATGGGTCAGGATGTTATATGATTGAGTACATACTTTATGGTGAAAACCTAAAATTCTCTCTTTGGTTGATATAGAACTCAAGAATGTAGTTGTTCTTGCTTTCTTCTAGGTTTCGGACATGGAGATGGTAGATAAGTGAATAGGTGGTAAAAGGGAGAAAGTTAATTCTTATTGATCTAAGTTATCGACTTAAGAGTTGGATTTTTTTTACCACCATGCTGACAATATTTACATGTAAGGCCAAAAGAAAATATTTATGAATATATTTTTTAAAAAGAATCAAAATCAAAATTTTGGGCCGAAGAACAAATTGGTAGTTTTACTTTATTTTTCTCAATTCTTATTTTTTTTGTTTACCTTAAGTGAAATTTTGGCACTTTTTAATACTCTGACTATTAAGGTTGGAGCTTTTACCTCGACACGATTATCATAATATATATTAATCATACAATGTGACATTAACACATGCTATCTAATGTGGATTAAGTCATGGATATTACATTATACACCCCTTAAAAGAAATTTCGTCCTCGAAATTGATATATCTTATGATCAAATGGATACAAATATTATTTTCTTGTTTTTTCTCCATCACAGCTAAAAGAAATTTTCTAATGGGATCATTTTAAATCGCGAAAAGAAATTTTCCTTTGATTTGAAATTTTGAACATTGTTTCTCCCTATATGAAATGTCCTGACATGACTTTATGATGGCGATCAAACTTGGTTTACTCTATCATTGGCTGTCACAAGGTGGATACATTAATTATTATGCTAACTCGGGGTCCAATAAGCATGGAAGTTGTGAATAAAACATAAATTAGTACATGATTTTTTTTACAACTTTCATCATGACATGCATAATATTGATACTAGACAAAATGCCGACATGTATTTAAGTCATAATGTATCAAAGAAAATGGAACACTAGATAAAAGAGGACAACTATCTATATCTTTCTGACAATATAAAGAGCACAAGAGTCTCACACCAACTAAATAGTACTTTCTCATCACTTGTTAAAAAGTCTTCATTTCAATACAAAATTGAAAAGGAATAATAACAAGCTCTCGCGAAGCAAGAAACTAACAAGTTACTTAAATTATTAACATGACATTTTAGATAATGGATAACTATTATCAAATACATATTCACTCTCCCAAGCTTCTAATCCACCCTTATCATGCAAGCACGGGCCATAAACAATCGTTCATCACCCATAAAATATAGATGAAGATTTGAGTACTGATGAGATTAATGAGTATAATTGCCTTCTCTCTGATTACTTGCAAAGATGACATGTTGGTTCGAGATAGCAATTGACGATTGGAAAGACGTCCCCCTCCAATCATTCTTTCTCTTAGCTTCTTACCAACTCATCATGGTCGACAAACTCTATGGTTTGGTTCGAGTTCTCGATAGATGACTGGAGCATGCCTCACTTTGATACATCTTTTAATGAGCTTCCTAAACAATTACCTGAATTTCATAAGTCGGTAAGGTACTAAGATCTGTAACAATGAATTGTTTTAGTGACCATATCAAAATGATAATGATAAGTTAACCAATAGCATTTTGAGTGAAACCTCATAATAAATGAATCATGCTCGGATTTGACTATAAATCGCTCCTAAAAAATGGCGAATCCTAAATAATGATGATTAACTAAGATCATCAATGAATCTATAGTTAGTATCATAGTCTTATGAATGACATGCGTTCAAAATTGATAATGGTTCCATAGCCGTCAATAACAAGCTAGGGATCATAAAATTTTTTAACCTATATTGATGAACCATGATTGACAATGATGAGTTGTGGATCAATAATGATCCTGATGTCAATGATAATAAACGAAATCTTCAACAATTTTAAAATCCTTAGTAAAAAATCTCATTAAGCCATGGCAACTAATGCCCATCAAATAATTTTAACCATAGCAAGCGAAGTGTCTAATTTCAGCACTAATCATATTCGAAACTTGGTCCTTTATCAACTTATAACTTAATTGATGTTATATGTTTCTATTGATTTCAATATTTTTAGCATTTGCCTTCTCACAATGCCCTACCTAAAATTTGCGAACATTTATCTCAATACTCATTATTCCCATAAATTTCAACATTTCACTTAATCTTATGCTACTTTGATATTCTTAAAGCTAGAAGAGAAGACTCATAACTCTCTACACATTTACTTAAGTGCTTTGAGTTCCTTATTGCAAAGCATACATATATCTAAAAAATTTCATACAGATCATATTCTAACATTACTTATGTTTTATATAACATATTTTGAAAATTGATTTTAATATTGTTTAAGAGCAACATAACAGGAATTTACTCTTGTAATCATATCTTCTTATCTTCATATCTATTTAGGATGAATTCAAATCCTATTGAAATCAGACTACTAAGGGGGACATTTTAGACAAGTTTTCTCTTTTTTTTTTAAATAATATCAACCTAGGTTACTAAAAATGTTAACATTCAACTACTAAACCAAATAATCTAAGAATGTGTTTTCCTCCAATTAGTTTTATGTTTCTAAATAATAATCTAATTCCCGTACAAATTCAGTCAATATGATAATGATATCCTTAAACTAGCATTTTGTAGGATCTGTATGGCACCAAGAGGGGGGGGG
>LTAE01004871.1:20162-30509 GCA_001647135.1 Pontederia paniculata | reverse complement strand
AGAGTGCTTAGAAAGAGAGTCATAGTTCCCCTTGTGAGAAGGGTCCAAGCGATCTTGAGCGATTACATGTAAGAGGTTGTCTCCTTGCCCTCAGTGCAAAGAAAGAAGAAAGTGTAAGGGAGTTTTCGCCCTTGAAGAAGGAAATAGTGAACTCTGAAGATCTCGTGGGAGATGATCGGAGCGGGGACGTAGGTCAGGAGTTCGGCCGAACCTCGATAACAAACTCTGTGTTTGTTTTGTGTGTTCATTCTCTTTACTCTCTTCTCTGTTTGTTTATATTTACATATGCATGCTTTCGCTAACATAACACACTAAGATTAAGACAAAAAGAATAAAATTTTTTAATACACCAATTCAGCTCCCCCCTCTTAGTGCCATCTAGATCCTACGATACTAATTTATTACAAAAAAATGAGCGAGAGATATCACACATCAAGATTTAATGAAATTCACCCGAAGTGGCTACATCCTTGATAGAAATAATTATTTATTTAAAATTGGATAATTACAAATAGAATATCCTGAACTCTCCAAAAGAAGGATCATCAAGAATCCTCATGAGCTTCCCTCAAGTTCTAGATAAATGTGATCGATCTTTTTTTAGGAATATCACATGCAAATTAACCATGAGAATTATAGATGGGATATTGTTGATGTTGGATGCATCTCCCTCTTATTTTTAACATTTTGAATTTAAAATCTTATATTAACTGAAAATTTTCAAAATTTAAAGATAAATAAAATTATGATTAAATAAAAAATAAAATTCAAAGTAAATAGATCACAAATTTCACTTCAAATTCAATATTTTATTAAAATTTTAGTCAAATCTAATAAATCCTCTCTCCACCTTCTTATTTCCGATATAAGGAAACATCAAAATTGTTGTCACTGCAATAAAAGAAAAGGGGCCTGCAAAACTGTAGAAGAAGATAAAAAAGGAGAAAAAAGAACCTCTACTAGTCAATCACAAACACATGAGAATTAATCGAATCTCTTAAATAAAGATGCTTCAATTAATAACTATTGTTTCATCACCTGATAAGTCCAAAAACTAATAAATTGAATAGTGTTGATGGATCATGGATCATGAATCATGAGATCTGACAGAGTAAGTACATGAAAGGATGTGATGTACCTATATATGTTCAACAGTTAAAGGTATCAAGATCTGAGGCCCTCACGTACAGTAGTGCTCTTGCATCCTATTCTTCAACCTTTCCTCCCCTTTCCCCCTCCAACGTCAGAGGAGACGGTGATGGAATTTTTTTGGCGATGCCAGTGGGAAAAAAAGAAGGATCAACTTGCAGGAAAAGGTAGGAAGGAGGTTTATACTCCTCAACTTCTTGATATTTTTGTACAGCAAAAGATTCCAGGCATGCAATGCTTTGCGGCATAGGCTTATAAATAAGAACATATTCCTTGCAGAGAACTTAGGCCTTATTTGGATTGAGGTATTAGGGGAAATAGAAAGGAAGATGAGTGGATGATGTTAGTTAAATCGTGTTTGGATAAAAAATTTTAAAAGTCATATGGTGTTTGGAGGGGTGAGTCACACCTCCAAACACCAAATATTTCATTCCTATTTGGTGAATTAGAGGGAATGAAATTTTTTAGGCAAAACTACCCTTTTAAATAATTTTCTAAAATTATATCATAGTTCATTTAAAATGATATGCTTACTTATATTATTTTGATTTATGATAGAAAAATATTTGACTTGAGTTCATTTATTGGTTTAACTTTTTTATCTTATTATATAATTATTTAATACTTACATTTTTTTATCTTTTATTCATTCACATTTATTTTTCCTCGGATTAATTTTTTATCATAACATTTTAAATCTATTGAATGTCATCATAATCTTTATTTCAAAAAAAATAAAAATATTGTGAAAGAAACAAAATACATTGAGAGAAAAATAATACTAAAAATAAGAGAAAAAACATATAAGAGATATAAATAATGATAAATATATAAATATTATAATAAATCAAATAAATATATAATAATATTATATTTATTAAGGGTCATAATTAGTAATATATAATAAAGGATATAAATGACTTTTATTTAAATTATTCAAACATGTCATGATTTAGTTTAATCCATCCATCACCATAAAATTTTATCCAAACATGAGTTTAATAATAATTCATCACACTGCACCACACTCCACCACCCCACCTTGTACTCCACCATCTCACACTACTCCTCCATTAGTTAATTGCCAAACAAAGCCTTAGACATAAATGGTATATATGATGGTTTGCCTCGAGATATATCAAATAGGACAAATGGGCAAGCTTAGCTTTCTTGTACATGACTTGGACAAATCGGTCATATTAAGGTGTTATAATCTTCTACGAGAATTTAAATAGGATATATCATATATTTTATCATTTAGATTATTCAATTTTAATATTTATAAATAAATAAATAATATGAATTCTAAATAGATTATTTATTTTTAATTATATATCTCAAATTTCATTATTCAAATGATACCTATTTATAATGCATCTTCATTAAATTTATAGAATAATATATAAACCTTGCCGCCCAATTATGTATTCTATAATCTTGACCATGTACAAACGAAAGATAATATTTTTTTATAACAAATGTAATTATGATACTAAGGTATAAAAATGAATTCAACTCTAATAAAATAAGATTAATGTAATAAGCCAAGGCAAAAGATTAAGGGAGAAAGAGATGTTGCGTATATATATATGAGCATGATATTCATTTAGTGTGATGCGTTATAAATTCGTGCGGTTAAGATACAAAGCAAATAATTTTATATCTGAGTCGAGATATTACATATGATATTAGAGTTATTTCACGTACTCACTTAAATTATATGAGATTTCTCAACGATTGAATTCATACTGAGTTATACGTATATAATACAAATATTAAAATAAGGATGTGAAGCAAGAAAGATTTCATCCCCTCGTTCATAAAGAGATTTCGAATTTAATATCACTTATAAAATTTATGTATCCCTAATTTTCATATTATCTTTTATTTCTATGAATTTTCTTTTACAATTGATAAAAAAAATAAAAGAATTGAATAAAGAGAGTGCTCAAAATATTTATATACATAATTTCATATTTTTGAAATTAAAGTTACTTGTAATTTTAATTCAAAATTAAACCATCTCTAGATGATAATCATCTCCCTTTTAATTTCTAGCTAAACAAAATGTTTTTATAAGTAAATAAGAACTTAGTTTTGGTATATATGATCTCTTGCATGGCTTGAGGCGTAAGCGAACAAGTACGCAACTTGTCGAAGAGATCTTTTGGGCTGAGCGCGACGGCAAAGCTGTGCAGCCTCTAATCAGTAATCATCCTGAAAATTTTATGTTCTAACTTCTAATATCTTTTCTTTTGTTACATGTTTAGTATTTAAAAATAAATTAGAGAAAATTGAATATATAAAGTTAGGCCAGACATATTTTATCTAAAAATCTGAGAAGGCATATTATGATATGCATTCTATAAATTAGAATTGTTAATGATTCTTACTTAACAAATAGTTTACACGTATTGTAGTTTTGCATATCAAGTTTTCTCAATACCAGCATAAAAATTTAAGTATTTTAACATTAAAAGATCTAGGAAAATTTTAAATTAAAAAAGTTCGATAGAGCCATATTTAATTGATATACATATAATTAGAATATATTCTAATATATAAGATTATTCAATTGACATACAAATTATATAAATACAAGTTAAAAATTACAATATATAAATGACATTGAAATATAATAACCTTTTCATATTTATAGAATAAACATTTATTTAATATTAACACAAATATATTATTAATAAAAAAATTGGGCCTAAAAATTAGTATTTTTTAAAAAAATCTTCAGAAAAATGCATGGTACTTTTCTGGATGTGGTCACTCTTTAAAATCTTAGTATCACCTCTTTTTCACCATATTATTTACATTATATAAATATTCTATATCTCATTTCGGAGCCGTTTGGATTGATATTAATAAGAGGAATACAAAGTTATTCTTCAAATTTTGTCAAACACCCCATAAAATTAAGAATAAGTCGATCAAACTTTCAAGTTTTTAAAATTATCTCGAAATACATGAAACCACATCTTTTAATTCATTAAAATAGATTAAATCTATTCCTAAGAATCACAAGAATTATTAAATTCTTTCTTTCAACTTAATTTTTATTTTTTAATTATTAATATAGTGGCTGTTATTAATTATCTTATGTAATTAAATATTAAGCATATATATATTGATGGAGTACATAAATGACATACCATATAATATTATCAAATAATTAAAAAATTACGAATAGTGATTAGTTAGTATTTATAATTAATAATCAATTACATGTTATTACAAATGTAGTTAGATAAATTTTTTATTTATTACTGAAAAATATGTGCATTAATAAATATAATTAAGATTATATTAACATCACTTATTTTTTCTAAATGTTTATTTATTTTTTTATTTACTTTAATCCCAATACTAACTAATTCAAACTTTTGAAATATGTTCATTCATATTCTATTTTCTATTGTGGTATATTCTTGTAGACATTCTCTTCAATTTTAATCTCAATTCAAACGGCTGATCTTTTAGAATAGCATAGTTTCCCAAAAAGTTTCGTCATATTTCTTTTCTCTTATATACTATTTTGTCTTTTAGTTTTTCCTTATTACAATATAGTTTTATCTTTTATGGCAAATAAAATCCTAGGTAACTGTTTTTTACGGTTATAATATTTTATTCTATTTCTATTTATAATGACACTAAAAAATCTATGTTTTCATTTTTTTTTATTCTAATATTTATTAAAATTCTTCACTTGATCCTGTGAAATGAAATTATCATAATTATGTATGTATGTATGTATGTATGTATGTATGTATGTATGTATGTATGTATGTATAAGAGTTTGTTTGGCTAAGCTTATAAATAGGTTAAAACTACTTATAAGTAAATTTTAAAAAATCTCTATGTTTGATAACTAAAAAAATACTTATAAGCGGCTAGATAACTACTTATAAGTTGAAAAAAAAATAAGAAGGGTTCTCTCTGCTTATTTTTAAAGTTATTGGCTTATCAATTTTAACCAACTATATTAATCTTTTATTCATATTTATTAATATTATTATCCTATAACTTTAAGAGTATTTTAGTCAATATTCACTTTAACAAATATTGCAACTACTTATTGATATTATCAATATTTTTATCTAAATATGTAATTACTTATATTTTAAAATAAGTATCAACACTTAAAATATTTATCAGCATTAGTGCTTATTAAGTATTTTTTTATCAGCTAAGTCAAACTGGCCCTAAATAAATATGAAAATATGCCAATAATTGTAAGGTAAAAATATTGACATAATATTATTTTCCTATTAACATATTATAAAATAAAGTAATACCTAATAAATATTTTATAAGTAAATAAAATATACTTTAATTTAGCTAAATAAAGTATACAATAAAAGGTAACATCTTGTAATAAGAGAACAGATATTGTGAAAATTTATGAAAACTTGTATTATCGGGTTCTTGAAGAAATTAAAAAAAGGGGAAATGAGATAATTTCGTATGATACCAACAATAAAAGTTTTGAAGGTAAAATAGATAAAATAAAGTGACATGAAGTCGCGTTAAGAGCACCTAATTTTCTTATCTAACAAGTTATCCTACCAGAATCACCGAAGATTAATATTAAGTAGAAGAGTTAAGCTGAAAACAAAATTTAGGGAATAGGAATGCGAAAAGTAACAAATTGTATAGAAGAGATTTAAATTCTGATGTGAGATTGGGAATTTCGTGGAATTTGACGTCCTCAAGAGCTTGCGATGCAACAAAGCCGACAAAATCTGTTCTATGACCCAAAAAAATATCTATGAATGTGTTTGTATGATAAAAATGATCGGCGCTATCTTTTTAACATTATTTGAAATGTATATATAAATATTATATTCTTATATTTAAATGAATTAATTTAATAATCTATTTAAAAATCATAATATTCAATAAATAAAAGAAATATCATTCTCTTCAAAAAATATGATAATATATATTATATTATAATATAATACAAATTGATTTTTTTAAAAAAATTATCTCACCTTTAATAAAAATTATACGAATTTTTTATTTTCTCTCTTTTCTAATATCAATATTTTCTTATCCATAATCTCTTGCTTCTTTTTTCTCCGATATTATTATATTCTCTCTAATTTTTTTCTATCGATCTCATCATTTTCTTTTTCATATAATAATTATTTTTTACTCTAATAACTCACGTTCTCTTTCCTAAAAGCTAGTCTCAAAACTTTTTCTCTTCCAATTTTCTTATTTTTTTTTCTCTTTTATAATAGCATACTATATCTTTTACGTAATATTTTACTTTCTCACCTCCACTTTTCACTTTCTCTTTCATGTAATATCTCACTTTTTCTCTCCTTTAATATTTTATTTTTTCTCTCATATATATAATCTCATAACTTTCTCTCTCCAATTTTTATATTTTTTTCTCTTTTATAATATCCCACTTTCTCTCTCCTATAATATTTCACTTTCTTTCTCCTCCATTTTTTTTATATTTCTCTCATATAATATCTCAATTTTTCTCTCCTATAAAATTTTACTCTCTTTATCCTATAATTTAATCTCATAATTTTCTCACTCCTCTATTACTTTTATTTTTCTATATATAATATCATATTTTTTCTTTAATATAATACCTTATTTTTTTTCTCCTATATAATATTTCATTCTCTCTCCTCTCTTTCTTTTATTTCTAATATCTCATTTTCTCTCTTATATAATATTTTTTTCTTACTCCTATAATCTAATCTCATGCATTTCTCTCTCATCTATTTTTTCCATTTTTCTCATATATAATACAACACTTTCTCTCTCCTATAATATCTCACTCTCTCTTATATAATACCTTACTTTCTCTTCCCTATAATATTTTACTTTCTCTCTCATCCTTTTTTTCATTTTATCTCTCATGTAACTTTCTCTCTTCTATAATATCTCACTTTCTCTCCTCTTTAATATCACTTTCTCTCTCCTCCATTTTTTAATTTTTTTCTCTTATATAATATATTATTTTCTCTCTCCTATAATATTTTACTTTCTCTCTCCTCTATTTTTTTAATTATTCTCATATATAATATCACAATTTTTCTTTCCTCTAATATCTCGCTTTCTTTCTCTGAGGTAATCCTTACTTCCTTCTCCTATAATATTTTACTTTCTTTCTCTTATAATCTAATATCATAATTTTTTTCTCCAATTTTATCATTTTCTCTCTTATGCAATATCACACTTTTTCTCTTATCAAATATATCTTTTTTCTCTCTCCTATAATATAATTTTATAACTTCCTCTGTCCTTCAATTTCTTTATCTTTTTAGTATACTTATTTCCTCTCTTCTATAATCTTTTTATTATCTTTCTTTTAAGATCATAACTTTCTCTCTTCTTACTTTTTTTCTTCCTCTATAATATCTCACTTTTTTCACTTTCTCTCACATAATATTATTATCTTTTCTCTAATTTTCTTTTTTTCATATAAATTATAAAATTAAGTTTATTCTGAATATATTCGGACCTCGATCAAATATGATAATATTAATTTTTTAACAAATGATTTCGTAGAATCACATTTCATGAAATATCATCATTTCAAAAAATATTATACTCAGTCAATCAAACACATCCTTAATTCCAGCAAAACAAAGAACTCACAAATCAAAAGTCGTATTGTCAAGAACCAGTTACTTCAATTCCATGCTGATCTAGTCGACAGGTATCCGGTTTATGTACAAACTGGTACATGAATTTCCACATTTTCCTGGTCTAAAATATCCTTTTTATTCAGCGACCATATGTACGGCAGCCACTGCCCACTAGCGAAGGGAAGTGGGACCTTAGTTACTGTTATTCCTGTTGCCAATTATGCTGCTCTAGTAGTCTCAGATAAGAATGGTGGCCATTGAGAAGATTTCGGATAGATTATCAGAATCTAAGATTTATGATACATGTAAGAAAAATAATGCAATACTGACATGCTTCTGTGACAACATAATAGTTATATAAGCAAAGCTCTGGTGTAATTTTCATTTGCAGTAGATAGTAAACTAGGCCAAAAATTACAGGAAAGGATTTTCCACCGGAGAAAAAGAAATACATGAAAGAATACACCACACAGTGACAACACATGAAGAGTAGCCCACATGTCCAGAGCTTAATTTGGCATCGCTAAATCGCTAATCATCTTCTGCATTTTGGCATACAAAAAAAGGAGAGAGAGAGAGAGAGAGAGAGAGAGAGAGAGAGAGAGAGTGATTGAACGAGTGTCTATGAGAGAGTGAGTGAGATCTGCCGACAGCGTAGCCCTGGGATCAATCTCAGACTTCTTAAGCCTGTGCACGTGTAATGATTAACACTAATAGATTTTACTTAGAATGTCCTAGTTTATTACCGACTCCTCGAATTTTAATATTACTTTTACTGTTGTAATTTTATATTATAAAAAAACGATAACTAAGAAGATGATAAGCCTCAGTCTCTCTACATGAATTTCACAGGGCCACTACCCGAAGCATCATCCGTTTGTTCTTTTTTTATCTACTTATTTGAGATAAATATCTCATGTTTGATTTGATCTTGGCGATTCTAATTATCGTTATATTTCAAATTGCCTTTAGTTAATAACTTTTAATTAATTATTCTGTTTTAGTTGCCGTCAAAGTATTTAAAAATTAAATTTATGATCACCATAAACTCATCACATGGTTATTTGTAGGGGTGAACACGAGTCGAGCCGAGCTAGGTTCATACTTAAATAGGTGAGACCTATTTAAAAAATAATAAACGAGATAGGTCAAAGACTTATAATAGACTTAAAAATTAAGTTTGACCTAACTTATTTATTAAATTCAAGAAGTCTGGCCTAGCTTAATAGTTTATTAAATCATATTTATTAATTAATAAATATATATTAAATTATATTTTAACTTATATTTATAATATTAAAAAAAATATTGTGCACTTTAGCATTGTACATATCTAACACACTAAAATTAATAATAATTTCGAATAAAAGTGACTTATTGTATCTCTTTCGATATTACATTTAATTTTTTTAACCAAAATTATTAATAATTTTGGCTCATATTCTAAAAATTTTTATAATATATATTAATTATATAAGTTGGCCTTATAAGCTAACAAGGTAGGTCTAATATAGACGAGCTAAACCTATTTAAATAAAGAGGTCAAATCTTAATTTCGAGTCTGGCTTATTTATTTAAAAAGACAAGCCGAGCAAGATTCAAAATAGGCCAAATCACGAGCCGCTCACGAACGGCCTGACTTATTGTCAGCCCTAATTATTTGTTAATAAAAATATTTAATTTAAAAGTCATTAGAATCAATGATAAATAATTAGTAATGAAGTAAATAAGTAATGATGTTTAAATCCGTCAACAGACTTCAAGTCAAACAACTTTTGTATTGGAAAGAGGGAATTAGAATTTGAGAAGTAATATTAATAACATCCTTTAACTTATAACCGGTGTTATTTGTTAGTTGTAGTTAATTACCTCTTTAAAGGGGACAAAACTCTAAGACAACTTTGTAGCTAAAACTATATGAGATTTGAGAGGCCATATCAGGATGAGATTCAAATTGGTTAGATCAAATAATGTAGAAAAGATTATTTCATTTATGTAAAACACGTTCATAATTTTTTGTATATGCCTTCGTCGGGGTACAATTACATATATTTCGACTCCTATAAATTATAATTTGTTTTAATCAATAAAATTCTACGTATCCCTTTATTACTTTCTTCTCTTCAATGATTTCTAGTTGGTCTATGAGTTAAAAAAAGAAAATCATCTATATGTAAACTGATTAAATCCAAAACTTATAAGATCATCAATTTACATCAGTTATAATCTGTGTTCAAACTGAGAATACAGCTCCTAAACAAAAGCATGAGATAATAACTTGTACTTGAACATAATCTCCGACGAAAACGTTTTCTAAGAAATTAAACTCAAAGTGGTATCATCATACATGTATCGAGTTTGGAAAGGCCGAGTTATAAGTTTCCAAATAAGAACAGAAAACACAACGGATCGGAGATGAACATAAATTACAACGAGGCAATGGTGATTAGCTCACGCCGTCATGCAATTTTAAGTAGACATGTCTTCTTGTGGCTGTCCAAGAGTTGGAGCCATTTGCTGATTCTTCTCTCTCTCTCTCTCTCTTTCTCTCTCTCTCTCTCTCTCTCTCTCT
>LTAE01004871.1:0-19573 GCA_001647135.1 Pontederia paniculata | reverse complement strand
TATAATATATATATATATATATATATATATATATATATATATATATGTACATACATAGAGAGAGAGAGAGAGAGAGAGAGAGAGAGAGAGAGAGAGAGAGAGACGTTGCTTTCGGGAGTGATATACATATTTTAAACAGGGAGGTTGAAGATATACCCTCTGTCCATAGCCCACTGAGGTCACATGATATCTAATCCAACCATATTAGTTGCACTTATATATAAAAAAATAACTACATGGCTCTGACAAGTAATAGTAGGCTTTCCAGCTTCTAGTCTGATTACTGACCTACAGCTTTCTGGGTCACAATCTGTGATGGAACTTTATTCTCCACATAATCCTCTTTACATATTTATTGGTAGCTTTTTTATCATCAAATTATACATTAGTCACATCTAGAATATATGGTTGCTGTAAATCACCTATCCTTATCAGTTGTTTAACATTTGGCATTCATAACAGGTTCAGGTTCTTAAAACTCCAGTGAAGAGAATACTACTACCTTGAAGTGCAAGCTGCTGAAACATCAAAATGTAATAATATACAGGTCCAGCCTTATATGGATAGTAGCCTATGTCTGGTTGTAATTTAACTTAGAAGATCAGATATCACTGATCATCTGGTAGTCTATGTATCTGTCCATGTCCAACCCCTTCATCCTTCTATCATAGTGATTTGTGATGATATCATTATATATATATGCAGCATGTTTATCTGACTTTCTCTCTGATGTCTATGTACTTGAGCTTGATTAACTAATACGAATCTATTAACTAATCAAACATAAATCATAACATGGCTTCTTCACCAATTTCAGAGAGATGCTTAACAAAAGCCGCCTCTTCACGTCCTCATTATTCTCAGATTACCAATACTATTCTTTTCACACTATAATAAGAAGGCAGAACTGCTTCAAATCAGGTTTTCCAGAATCAGCTGAAAATTTGACAATGAACATATCTGCACATAAGTTTAAGCTTGAGTTTGCATGCATGCAGAACTAATTGTCGAGTGCAAGGTGTTCAGAGGAAATCATTAATCAGTTCACGTAATAAGAAAAAATTACTTAAGATTGAAACAAGTAGAAGGTACGGCGAGAGTACCGGCTTCATGTAATGGTCCATGCAACAGTGGAGTTAGATGATGACTCCTTTCTTGCTTTTGTTCTTGTTCTTCTTCTCGCTTTGGGAGGTTCCAATGTTCCATTCCAAGCCAACGACCAAAAAGGTACAGTCCCGCGGCTTGTACTGCGACGGGACTTCCGCGGAATAAATTGTTGGGATGCTGTGGAGTGGTGAGTGGTGCGTGAGCGTGCAGTGTGTCTGTGTCGTCTTTTAAATCTTTATTCCTCTCAGAATCGTCAGTACCCACCATGTTGGGCGTTACTACTTTTTATCTACTGAATCATACAAATCTCATGCATCTCCATCGTGCGTTTCTTTTCGTTGGAACCTTTCATGACCCCTGGTGGTCACGAATAGACTAGAATTAGATATATTTCTGATTAATGTATTTGGTAATTGTAACATGCTCAAATTTTGATTAACATGTTGCACACATATATAGGACATTAGACAAAATGTTGATAACAAAACATACAATTTCTAAAAAAATCTCAAAATAATATTTTTCATTATTGTACTTATTTTTTCAGTAATAACTCTCTAATTTGTAAGTGCCTTTTTACATATAATATTTTTGTTCCAAAACTTATTTTCAACAAACGTCAACAAAATTACAAATTTAAGGAATTAAAATTAATGACAAAATTCTTAATAAATTTTAAATAAAATAACTAAAGGAAATGTAACATACAAAACAACTGGTCGAATGGTTTTTTTAGTAACATGAAGATACTAATTTTAGCGGCTGATTATTTGCATAACCTCGGAGCTAGCTTATAGTGTTAAAAATTTGCCCATCCTAACTCCTAACAATGACACTTTCAAAATTCGATTTTGCCATCTCTTCTTTGCGAGATTTAGCTTGCTACCAACTTAAAAAAAACTTCTGATTGATTAATAATCATCTTACTCGCTCCAAATTTCTTTTGTAAATATGGGTTGGACACCAGAGCTAGAAGTATGTAACATTTGTTACCGAATAAGTCACATATATGATGAGAAATTCAAGATATATATAGTTATATATGCGATGTGTGATCAGTCATGAAGCCATAGTTTCGAAAATTAACTCATATGGTGGGCATCAAATAAAACGTACAAATTAGCTCTGATTGCTATAGCCGGATATGGATCAATCAGTACAAATTTAACTTCTCTTCATACAGAAAACTTGATTCTTGATGGCACTATAACTTTTTTTTTAATTAGGAAAACAGCTAAGATATTTTTCGTCAAAAAAAAAAAACAAAATCAATGGCAATCAAACTTAGGACCACTTATCTACCTCTTATCTGTACATTACAATTACGGTTTAATAAGTAAGATTGTTTGATTAATAAACCTGACAATGCAAAAGCAAAGATTTAACCTTTAAATATATTTTAAATATGAATTTAAAATGGTTAGAATAACATATGATAAATAATAATAACATAGTTAAAACATATAAGTAAGTAAAGGGTATAAACCTCCGGCCATAACTTTTAGGCCTCATTTGGTAGGAAAATAAAATCAAGATTAAGATTTTATTCTCCAGATTTTAACTAAACAATCATTTTTTTCCTTCTTGTAGGTCTCGTAGAAGAATAAAAAAATATGGAATAATTTATTATTTCTCTTCCTTGGATTATTAGATTATTTCACTAGATTAAGGTCAATTTACTAACTGCTGGATTAAAAATATCTAATCCTAGAGCAACCCACATGCAATCAAAGAGAAATTGCATGTAAAGTATTTTCTAATTCATACACTTCACAATATTGGAAATTTGTTATGTAAAGTATAAATTAGAGAAATTGCTTTAGGATAATTTATGTCCTTCTAAAAATATAAGCACAAGAAATATTTTTCATTTGTTCATTTATTGGTTTAAATCAAATTTATCATCCTTCATAATATGTGTTATACTTGGTGAACAAATTTTCATTTAGAATCTTTCTAAAACTTCATTAATGTATGACTCTTGATATTAACCTAAAATCATTCGAGATATATCTCTATGAACTTTTTGCCAATGACAAAATATGTCACATCCATATCATAATAAGTCAATCATGGTAATGTTCAATATTACTTGACGAATCTTTTTCAGGTCTTAAATATTCATTTACAACCAACATTTTTCGATCCATCAGGCAACCTCATAAAATCTCACAATTGATTACATATCATCAATCATAACATCATACCACAATTTAGAATTACAACTATCCACTACTTCAAAAAAAAATACAAGATAATTTTCAATAGAAACATAATAGTCACATTCTATAAGATATATCATAAAATCATCAAAAATAATAGGTCTCTTAATTTTCATTAATCTCCTTAATGTTGCATGACTAACTTCTTGAGAAGTACAACTCAAACTACTTTTTCTATAATTAATTGATCAATTGGATTGATATGTTTAATATATTGTTGTTCAACATATGATGTGAACATTATCACAAGGACATCAAATAGGTTGTTCAATGTTCACACTATTTTCATAAATTTTATTTAATAATCATCTTTTTTTCATTCACAAGAAACATTATCATTATTAAAAGACATTTTGAAAATGATTAATTCTTATATCCATAGGTTATCAAGAAACTTAGCATTTTTTGAGTTGTACCATTTTAGTGATGTAAGAAGGAAAATAAAAATGATAACCTTATACTTTTCAACACATCCAATAAATTATGTACTAATAGTGTGAGATCCACTTCCTTTCATTTGGATTATAAACTCGAACTTCAACCGGACAACCCAAATGCGTATATGATTTCAACTTGGTTTTCAACATTTCTATAATTCAAATTAAGTTGTACTAACCACTTTAGTTGGAACTTGATTTAAAATATATATTGATGTATTAAGAACATCAATCCTAAAAAAATAGAAGTGTTATATCATTTTTATTAACATTTTATTTCTTCCTTTTACTACACCATTTTGATCTAGTGAATTAGATATAGTGTTGCATGACAATTTCATGCTATCGAAGAAATTTAACAAATGACCCAAGAGTTTATTCTCGTATCGTATATCTTTCATAATACTCTTCATCTCTATCGGATCTCACGATTTTTATTTATTTTTTCACATTGGTTCTCTACTTTTACTTTATAAGTTTTATAGATATCTAAAGGTAAATTTTACTATTAAGTGTGTAAATATATATACATAGAAAGTAGTCATTAAAGAAAGAGATGAAATATCTTTGAGCACTTGAATTCGTATCAAAACAACAAATATTAGTATGTATTATTTCCAATAAAGTTGAATTTCTTCTAGCACATTTTTCAAACATATTTGTATATTTACATTAGTTGCAATAGATACGAGTATCAAAATTAGTAATGATTAATACAAGAATTCCAGTATTTACCATTTTTTATTATCGCATTGGAGATATATCTCAATCTTCGATGTTATAATATTGAAGAACTTTCATTTACAACACAACACATAAACAACATTATAATGCATAGTCATCCAACTATATGAAATATTATTGTTTTAATAAATTTTAAATAAATCACAATTCATATTACCTACGCATTCTAATGCATAGTCATGATGGACGGAACTAACACTAAATAATTAAACTTATCAAAAAAGTAAGTAAACATAAGAAAACACGCAATTAACATTTATTTCTTTTATCATATTATAAATTATATATGAAAAAAATATATTAACATTTATTTCTTTTACCATATCTCTTTTATATGAAAAATTATATAAATTTCTGAATTAAATTAATATTTTTTTCTTGATTTCTAAATGCCAGTTATCGTTCTACATTTATTTCACTTCAAGTACAATACTATTTAATGGCAAATTATATAATAGCATAGTCACGAATTATCATTAGTGGTGTATAATTAAACAACATAAACTATTATTAAATATAATAATAATTAGCACTTGATATTGTTTATTATTGCTAATGAAAAATATTACTAGTTCCATTTTTTAAAATAAAAATCTAATGATATTAAATGATATAAATATTGTTGAATCTAGGATCCCGAGATTATTTTGGTGATCACGAATTTGTGAGGGAACTTAGTCTGGACTAATGAGCTTGTTGAATTGATTTTTGAAAGACACAATTTGCATGTTGAGAGTGTGATAGGTCGACCGGGGTTGAAGAACGGACGACCTATGCACATAGAAGACATAAAGAAAAAATCCTATGTGTGCAACGATCGTCCAAAGGATGTGAAATGGTTGATCGATGTGAAGAACAAAGATCGAAGAGATTGAGCCAAGTACTGAGTGGTCGACCAAAGATGGTGTGTGGACGACCGAAGACAAGGATGAACATGAAAGGTCGCCTGATGAAGAACAGTGGGCGACCGAAGGTTCTACGTCAACAGTACAGAAGATGAAGAACGAACGATCCAAGGAGAAGTGGATGTCCGGTGATGAGAAATAGCCAAAGAGATGATATGGCTAAAGAAGAAACGGTCGCTCGAAGATAAAGAGCGGACGATCGTAGATCTGAAGATAAAGACAATGGTTGTCCAAGGGTTTTAGAGTGAAGACAGTGAACGACCGAGAGATTCTCGATGGTGGAGTGGACGTCCGTAGGCTCAAGAGTTAAAACAACGGACGACCAAAAGTAATGATAGAAGGAAGATCGGTCGATCGAAGATGGAGTGCGAACGATCAATGTATCTCAAACGAAAACAAAGGTCGTCCGAAGTCTTAGTGAGAAGATAAGTGGACGTCCAGAAGTTTGTTAGGTCTGAGGTGAACTGAAGATAGGTCACCGCAAGATAAGCGGACGACCGATGAGGAGACAGAGGTCGTCCAAGGGCTAAAGAGATAAAGTAGCGGTCAATCAGACTATATGATAGAAGGAAGAGTGGACGTCCAAGAAATCTAAAGAGTTGTCAGAGGACGTCCGAAGAATGTCAAAAGGAAGAAAGGACGTCCGAGGATCTTAGTGAAAATGAGCGAGCGTCCGAAGAATGTCAGAAGAAGATTTGACGGACGTCCGAGGATCTTATTGAAAAGTGAACGGACGACCAAAGTACCGAGTAAAGGAAGAGCGGACTTCCGAGGATCTCAGTGAAGAATGAGCAGACGCCCGAAGTACTCAGAGAAGAAGAAGTGGACGTCCAAAAGATTTAGGGAGGATCAGCGGATGATCAAGGAAGTGTGAAAGGTGTTGCACAAGTCAAGTCGGTCGACCGAAGATGAAATGCAGGCGACCGAAGGATCTTCACAGAGGTCTTCAACTCAAGAGCGAACGTCCGAAAAGATTGGTGTGCAATCAATGGACGACCAGAGAAGAGTTGAAGATGGTACAACTCAAGTCAGTCGATCGAAGATGAAGAGCGGACGATCGAATGAGCTTGATAGTTGACTTCAACTCAAGAGCGGACGTCCCAAAAGATTGGTATGCAATCAGTGGATGACCAGATATGAGTTGATGGTGGTACAAGGTCAAGTCGGTCGACCGAAGATGAAGAGCTTTGACAGATGACTTCAACCGAAGAGTACGTGGATATATGAGGAGATTGATGTGCAATCAGCGGACGACCAGAAAAGAGTTGGAGTTGGAACAAGGTCAAGTCGGAGGACCGTAGATGAAGAGCGGACGACCGAAGGAGCTTTACAGATGACTTCAACCGAAGAGTGAACGTTCGAGAAGATTGGTGTGCAATCAGCGGACGACCAGAGAAGGGTTGGAGTTGGAACAAGTTAAGTCGGTCGATCGAAAATGAAGCGCGGACGACCGAAGGAGCTTGACATAAGTCTTCAACTGAAGAGTGAACGTCCGAGGAGATTGATGTGCAATCAACGGATGACCAGAGACAAGTTAAAGAAGTGAATTCAAATCAAGATCGATCGGCCAAAGATTTGGCGGACGACCGAAGGAGCTTGATTTAGAAACTAAGACTTCAGACTTTGAACTGCGAAAGTCTGAGGGTGAACGGTGAACGATTGGAGCACCAGAC
The DNA here is from genome assembly GCA_001647135.1 of Pontederia paniculata. Lineage (NCBI taxonomy): Eukaryota > Viridiplantae > Streptophyta > Magnoliopsida > Commelinales > Pontederiaceae > Pontederia > Pontederia paniculata. Next base: position 12,485 of record LTAE01004871.1, on the reverse strand, counting down.
AGCAGTTCATGTGAAGATTTCACTTGAGCAACGGTCGACCGAGGCAAAGGCAGCGGACGACCGAGGGATAGGTGAAGGGTATTGTACTTGTATTAATGACTAGTTTTCTGAGTGACAAATTATGTCGTTTGTGCAGAGTATATATTATAATCCCAAGAGTCTTGTGAAGTAATTTTGACAAAATAAGCTATTGAGAGCTTGAGTGAAAAGCCTTAGTTCCTCCTTCTGAGTATTCCGGTGACGAATCTATGATAGAAGGAAGCGTGAGTTCAAGAGTGAATTTGTAAGAGATTGTCTCCATGTCCACTAAGAAAGAAAGGAGAAGTTGTAAGGGAGACTTCGTCCTTTAAAGACGAAATTTAGTGATCTCCGAAGGTCTCGAGTTCGAGAAGATCGGAGCGGGGACGTAGATCAGGAGTTCGGTCGAAACTCGTCAACAAATAACTATTTGTTTGATTGTTCTTCTCTTCTTTTTATATTTGCATTTGTATGCTTTCGCTAATATAATCCTTTTAGAAACTGTCGAAAAATTTAATACACCAATTCAACTCTCTCTTGGTGCCATCTAGATCTTACAAATATTATTTTTATAGTCACCTTTTATATTGGTTCATATATAGGATATATGTGATATCTTTTATTGACATTTTCAAGGATAGTTAGATAAAATAAATATCTATTATATATCATAATATTTGATACACGAATTGAAAAGAATATTAGAATGGATAATATTATATTAAAATTTCATTGAATTTTAATATCAATGCACATAATAAAGTATATGTGTCTGACGAGGTAAAATTAAAAATATTTTAAAAAAGAAATATTAGTTGATGCTCCATACAAATTGAGGGGGATAGAAGTTTTCCATCCCTGGCACTTGAGGCAATTATCTGGCGCTCAATCCGAAATGCTATGTGAACAAATTACCATTATGTTATATATATTTTATCTATAAGTTGATCGTCACAGCCTAGCTACACATTCACACAAGTGTAAAACGATATATGAGGGAAGCCATGCTCCCCACCCTCTACCTCGATCCGTCCCTAATTATTGTTTAAATGAATTTTGAATAAGTTACAATCCATATATCATTTCAGAAACAATTGCATTCTTATATAACACATATACAAGTATTACAAACATTAAAATGATAACCATTCATTCGCTGCAAGCCTTGAAATAAAAATTAAAATTTTAGAGAAGTATGGAATATAAAATATTTGTTTCGAATCCATAATAAAATTAGTAACTACGATAAATTTAAAAATTTTAGTTGCTTTGACATATAAACCCATTTAATTTTTCATATAGGACTTTGTTCACTTCTCGGCAATTTCATGTGGTTTGCAGTGTGAATGGTAATACCAAAATCAATCCACCAAGCATATCAACTAATTAGATTCAAAACATACTAAAAGAATGAGATTATTTTTTTTTCAAGCCAAGTTTTAAGTTTAAGGCATTCTTTCCTTATTGATCCTTTAGAAAAATGAGCAACCTCCTCATAGGCGAAGCTAGGGGAGTGCAAGGGGTGCTGACTCTCTTAAATGGATCTTTTATTAGCTATGGAACTGACTTGCCGAGATGGATAAGGTGCAATATTCGTAACAAGAGGTCTCCATTTCAATTCTCCTTGGTTCTTTAATTTTTGGATTTTTTTCCTATATTTAGTTTATCTATTTTATTTTTACTTTTTTATTATTAGTTTTTTACTTTTACTCAATATTATCTAATATACTCATTCATAAAATATAATCTACTCATATTATATTAATATTTATTCATTCATTAACATGATTATATATATACATATATATATACATACATATATATATATATATATATATNTAATTGAATTTCCACATGTGTGTTATAGAAAATCTTAAATGGTCAATGTAATTCGTGTACTTCATAATACGATCCAAATTTGTGCATGTAAAACTATAATTAGGGACAATGCCTTGGAGTAATTTATAGGCTTCCTCCGTTATTGAAGTTTTCTTAAATAATTACTAAAATTATTATTTTTAGTAGTTTCGGATATCTCTAATATCACTTAAAATTAAATAGTTAGTAATAAATTCTGATAAAATAATTAAAATATATTAAATTCTCACAAATAAATCTTGGTCATCTTATTATGTAGTTCGTTATACATTAAAATGTGTTCAAATGTCCGTATTTACTACTGATGTAGCATAATTTTTTTTTTAAAAAAAATCATCAACTTTTAAATTTGTTACAAATCTAATGTACATTATATTCCATTAAGAAAGTTAAAAATAATAACTTAATTGTATGATATACTTTTAAAGTAATCTGGAAAAACTAAAATAATAATATTTATATTTTTAATTAAGATATAGCATAATGTTGGGTTGATTTTAACGAAATAAAACTACTGATATTTATGTTTTCTCGTGAGAATTTAAAAATCAGTGACATTCACTTTATTCATGTCACAAATTTTATCAATATTAGAAAATTTTAACGAAATTTATTATGAAAGTTAAATTTATAACCAATTTAAAAATTGATAATTTTCAAATAAAAGTGAAAGCTTTGATTATTATTGTGAAACTTTATATTTTCTTTCCTTATATGATTGTCGACTAAAAAACAAAAAAAAAAATAGTTTAATGAAGGAAAGGCAAACAAAAGAAATAAAGAAGTTGCAACCCGGTAGGTTGTGGCCATGATTTGGTGCTAATGGGATTACTACATCCATGCACTGCTCCGCCGGTCCTGGCCGAAGAAACGGCCAAGCCCAACTCCAACGTGTCCGTCTAAACACAAATCGATCCCCACGGCGACGTCGGAGAATTGAGCGCCACATGGCCCAAAACTCCACCCTATAACTTCCACGACTCCCTCAACCACCACCCTGCCACTATATCAACTGTCTCATGCACTCCGTTTCCCTTTCCTTCTGTGCTCGATCTCATAACTGCACCACTTTGACAAGGATCTGAGACACAACAATGGCGACGAAGTTAGGAGGAAGGATTGCAGCATGCTCGATGGCGAGTGTACTCTTGTTCGCTGCGCTTGCATTGTCATGGCGGGTGGCTCTAGCGGACAGTTCCACGATGGAGAACATGAAGAACAAAGCGAACTTGGCCGCCGACGAGGCGAAGGTGAAAGCGTCGGAGGCCGTGCAGGACGCCAAGGAGGCGACAGGGAGCTGGGCCGATTGGGCGCGCGACAAGATCCAAGAGTCAGATTTTTATTCGCAATCTTAATCTGTTGCTGTTCTTTCATGTAATAATAATGACGTTGGGAGTTCACTTATAGGGGACTTGGACTGAGGCATGAGAACGCAAAGATGGCGGCGGACAGGATGATGGAGACAGCGAAAGACATGGCCGCCATGTCTAGAGACAAGATCTATGGTGCTGCTTCAGGTGCATATTATGTTGTCTGTTCTTCCTCTCCCCCTAAGCTTAAACCAACTCCTTCAATCTTTCACATAATGCATACTGTTAGATCTGAGATATGTATGAATCATGATGCACGTATTATACTGTCTCATAAGATACAGTTATAAGTATGCTTTGTTTCCTCTTCCGTAGGTGCCGCTGAGAAGGCCGGAGAGGCCACGGACAGTTTACGCAGCAAGGCAGGGGATGCTCGAGACATGATGGCAGATGGAGCAAATCGCGCTGCTGACTCCGCCGGGAACGCCTACCAGGGAGCCAAGGAAAGGGCGTCCGATGCATACGAGACGGCCAAGGACGCCATGACGGAAGGCGCGAGAGCAAACTTCGAAGCTGCCAAGGAGAAGGCGTCGCAAGCAGCAGGCAACATGGGGGCTACAACGCGAGAGATGTCTGCTGAACTATGAGTGCATTCTTTCTGCACTAATAGCTTCTTGGAGCAAATGAGTTTTCAAGATAGACAAGGAATTATATCCATGTGAACCTAGAAATATGTCTAACGCATCCCCTCTTTTTTTCTCTTATTTATTTCTCCCTTTTCTTGTAGCCTTAAGATGTTTGGCTTCCCTTTTTGTGCTTGTGAAAGAGATTAATCAGATGTTTGGTTTTACTTTCGTTATTGAGAAGATCCAAATGAGAAAGCACACACAGTCTTGTGACAAACTTCTTTGTTCAATTTAGGGATCACAGTCAAAGCAATCAACAACTCAAAAAAGGAAATGTTTCAACACTGGAAGAAGAAGATCTGGGTACTGGGTCATTACTCAGTTCCTATTTTAGATTAACATGCACTACAAAGCAAGGGCCTTTCAGAGTGATGAAAAATATAATTCACCATTTCAAATAAGTTATGGCATTACATAGAGAATTAAGTAAGCTGGACAGGAAATATTAACCATGCAGGGTGACCAAGACTGATAGAAGAGATTCACAGGAAGCGGATGCGGCAATTGATTTAATCACAGGTGACATTTTCCTAATCATATATGATTGCAAGCATATAAGAATAATCTAGAAGGAAATTGTGTGTAAATTACTATATGATTGATAGTAATGGAGTAACATAAGATCTGCAAATTGGAAAACATGGAAATCTAAGACAAATTAATGAGGTGTAGATTTTGGTGAACATTTTTTTAGAGTTAATAATTGGTCATCCTAAATAAAATTGTATAAACAAACTAAATTATAGGAGACGATACAATAATTTAACTTGCCGTTTCGGTTCTTCCATTTTTGGAGACTGGGAAAGTACACTAATAAGGCGTCATAAACCATTTCCTTCCCAAGAACTTGATCAGACAAAAAGTAGCACAGAGGCATGTTTCACACATTTATTGCATTGAATGATTCCGCCAACCAATTAAGGTTCATCATTTCATGTACTCAAAGTGCTAAGCACAGTTGTGGTTATAAACTCCATTGAGTGCAAGTGTAGTGAGCTGGAATAAAAATTAGAATTCCTAAGACATCCTCAAAATATTCAAGGCAAATCAAGTGTAGTTGGGATGGTTGGCTAGTGAGATTGTGTCTTGATATCAACGGGAGCTAGTAATCATGAGTTCAATCCCTGAAGTTGTCACACTTGATGAGAGTTTATTCTTTTTGCTCTAGTTTGAATATTGAATTAGTCAAATGCTCGTAATTCTGAACACTGAAGAGTTTGACACAAAAAACAATATTTAAGGCTGTACTAGCTGGTATAAGTAGAAAAAGAAATGTATAAAAGTCGATATTGAAGAAATAATAGTTTTTCCTTACTATTATCTATTGTCCAACAGCTCTACACAAGCTTTGCTTTTTTTCTTTTAACTGAGAAGTATTTTTTTCATATTGGGCTCCAGAAACCAGGAAAGAAGAAGCTAAAAATGGCAGGATCTGTTTCACGTTCACCAATTTAATGCGTGCCTTACCAATTTTTATCATGCACAGTGATGCCCCCACTATCGAAGTACATGGCTCAAGGACTGTACTATCTTAAAAGACATCATGCCAAAGAACCACACAGACTTCACAACAAAGGGGCACAGGGGCAAAAACAATGCTACAGAATTTGCTTTTGCCCTTGCATCCATATCCCAATGCCATCAATTCACAACAATCTAGGAAAAAAAGTTGATGATGTTAAGCAAAAGCGAAACTAACTTCCAAATTAACATACACGATGCAGAAATAATGAACAAAGGAAGAACAGTGAGCATGATGCATAATTAGCCATAACTCATAGCAAATAAACAAAAATAAAATAGAACATGATGACACCTTCTGTTTATCCATCTGCTTATAGATCGTACAGTAGTACATATGATTAGATGCCATTATTACTTGATAATGACTAATGAGTAATTAGTAATGCAGCACGCATTGAAGCCCATGGATACAACAAAAGAAAGAGAGAATATAAAGTGCAAGCTTTTGGGTATTACCTCCTGCTCAAATGTTGTCTGCGATTCCCAATATCTCACACACTGTGTGTTATTACTAAACCGTCCTGATGGAAATGATAAAAACATACCACAAGACTAATAAATGGAAGAAAGATGGCTCCTTTTTCCCCCCACAGAAGACTGCAAGCCTTTAATTCATGTCTCAAGCTCTTAAATTTGGCCACATTATGCTCAACTACTACTTCCATGACACCTTCTGAAGGATCAAATTTCCAACATTAACTTATTTTGCATCAGATTAAGATCAGGCTTGCAATATTTTTTTTTCTAGAAGAGGTCGAATTATGTGAAGAATGTTTCTGCATAATCTGAATGGCTAAAAGTAGAGAAGAGATCAGACAGAAGAATGCTAATACTAAGATCAATGTCCATGTTACTGAAACAACTGCTGCAGTTGTAGGAAAGTGGAAAGCAAGATCAAACCAGTTAACGAAGAAGATGGAGGACGAGTGCTCCCCTCTTCCTTCTGCTGCTTGCTCTTAGTCTTCTTGATTCCATGCAGTTGCCTGCAGCTTGCTACTTAGCTTGCTCTTAGTAAAAGTAGCATAAAATGAGGGTATTCGATTAATTATTTGGCAACTGTTGTTGGTGCTGTTGTTGCTTCATCAGTAGTTCTTCCTCCTCCGACGGCAGCTGTTGATGCTTTCTAACCGTGTGCTTGTTGTTGTGCATCCAAACCTTGAGAACTTGCCTCCTGACGCCGGTCTCGGAGCAGAACTGCTCGACGACCGCCTCGTCCTGCTTCTGAATCCTCCACCCGACGCGCTCCGCGAACGCCAGCATCTTCTCCTTCTGCTCGGGCGTGAACTTGGTGCGGAATCGCTTCCTTCGCGCGCCGGTGGTCGGCGTGGGCGCCCCCGAGTGGATCCGCTCCTCGCTCGAGGACTCGGTAGTCGTGCCGCCGCTGCCGCTAGTGTTGCCGCCGAAGGCCACGACGCCGGCGGACCCCCCAATCGCCCGGGACGGGCTGGAGGGGAAGCCGCTCAGCTGGAACTGCTTCGGCGTGTGGGGGTTGTGAGAATGGTGGACGGTCTGCGGGTGGGGCGGCGGGAGGAGGAGGGGGACACGAGCGGTGAAGCTGCGGTGACAGCCACAGGCCGCGCACTTCAGGGCTTCAGGGGTGGATGGTTCGCCGTTCGGCATGAACTCGCCGCAGCCGTCCACGACGTGGCCGCCGATGGAGGCCGCATGGTTCCGAAGGCATTCTCTATACCGACTGGAGACATCAACTATGGTCGGGGCGGCGGCGACGGTATTGGTGACGGCGGCAGAACTCTTGGGAGCAGCAGTACTAGTAGCTGTCTTGGAGTTAGATGAAGCAGCAGCACCAACTGCTGCCAAACCAGCTGAAGACAAGCTTGAAATTGGAGTTGGATCTGGGGCCTTGCCATGAGAGTGAGAAGAAGAATGGTCTACGGGTGCAGGTGCGGGGCGAAGTATGTTGAGTGAGTTTGTAGTTGCTGTTACTGGAGGTGGAGCTGCTGAAGGAGTGCTGTTGCCAAATATGCTGCCATTTCTGGTTCCTGCAACTCCACCAAAAGCTCCTCCTCCTCCTCCTCCTACGGGTCCTCCACCACCAGCACCTCCTCTTGGCGATATAAGAGAGGAAGAGGGAGGGAGGGTTGGCCTGGAGAACGCTGACCCCCTGAGAGAAGGTGGCGGTGGAGAAGAGTTGTAACCTAAAGTGGAAGAAGGCATCCCTATTTCATCATCCTGGTTCCTATATTCCATTTAATTCAACTACAACTCTTTCTATCAGCTAAAGACTACTATTGCTGTTGCTGCTTCTGGTCTACTGTTGGTAACACTAACACCTCCTACACCACAAATACACCACCAGATCCCATCACATGGAAAGCTCAAGGTGTAATACTGAGGTGTAGTGAGCTAACACACTGAGGAGAGGGGGAAAAAAATAGAATTTATGGAAACAAACAAGGGTCCATGTTCCAGCTCTTATTGCACACAGGAAAAAGAGCAAGCAGCACAGAGGAGGTGAGAGGGACTTGACGAGCAAGTGCAGCTCTAAAAAGCAGCGGCAACTGGAGGCGCATGGGATGCTTTGGTTGGAATTGTGACCTTAAAGACCAAAAGCCAGAAAAGACATGTAGGAATCAGCAGGAGGAGGAGGAGGAGGAGAGTAGTGGCAACCAAAGAGTTGGTTTGGATTTGGTTTCCTACCAGCTAACCAGACATGCATTACAACACGGCCATGAAGCTGATCAGGAGAAAAGAGAAGAGAGGAGAGGAGAGAGAGAGAGAGAGGCTGTTGTCGTTTGTTGTTCTCAATCTCCTCTTCTCGTCATCAAATCAAATTTTGTTGTTGTGGCAGTGGTCACAGAACCCGTAGACTCTCTCTCTTCCAACACTTACGAGAAAAAGTGATGATGTGTGATTAAGGGAGGGGGATGCAGCCGTGAACAACCGACAGGGTCACGCCTCACCCCTCCCACGCCCTGCAACACGGTCCCATTTCCCCCTCAATAATTTCTCTCTCTCTCTCTCTCTCTCTCTCTTCTCTCTCTCTCTCTCCTGCCCTTCTGAAATGATATTTATGAGCATTTTGTTTGTTGCTATGTATTTGTGTACGTGTAATGTGTGGTCTCTACTACGTCTTTATATCCTCATGACCTTAGCAGCTGTATGGGCCGTAGCTGATCTCGCCTCTCTCTCTTTCTCTCTCCTTTCTATTCCATCATCATCATCACCATGCAACTCTAATAAAGTTGCATCTCTCTCTTATTACTCGCATATGGCCGACTGGAACTTTGAACAGCAAGCGCGAGGAGAGAGAGAGAGGGTTTGAAAGTCGGGTAGGACCTCACCATTCTGAGCCACATAGAAGCAGCCTTATTGGTGTGTCAGACTCTTGCACTTAAAAAGGGCCTGGTGGTGTTACCTGTTCAGAACCAATGTTTAATGACGTCGCCTACTCCTCGTCAAATAAAATTTGTGTTTGTATGTTCGATAAATTTCTAAATAAATTTTGTGAATGAGGACATGGCTAAGAATTTTAAAGGAAATAGCTGATGGTGTCTAAGAATTTTAATATTTGACATGGTTAATGGACTCATAATAAGAAACTAGTGTAGGTTATGTCATCTTTTTTTTTTCACTTTGCTCTCTTTTGGCCTGCACATAGGAGCAGTCGTGCACTTGCTGTCTTCAACTAGGGCAAAAGGTGAGTGAGGTGGTGGTGGTGGATGTGTTGGTTGTCCTCTGTGAAAACAAGCCCACTGCTGCTAATTGATATGTTTGAAATAGTGTGTGTTGTCCTGCTGGTCCGCTTTCTTTACTCGCAATAAGTGCACTGTTTACTGGTCAGCAGGCAACTGATATCAAAGACCACTCGACCAAACTTATGTTCTGTTTATTTTTAATGAAAATACTTTTTAAAAAATAATTTTATCATTTTTTTATTATTTAATAGCATACAAATTAAAAGTATTTTTTTATTGATAAAAAAGTAAGTTCATTTTTTATAAATGAATAATATTGTTTTCAAATGAAAACTTATTTTTATCTCACAAAGTTTATTGATCATTTGTCTTCATATTTAATAATCATCTATCAAATACTTAAAAAAAAATATTTTTCTAGTAATCCGTTTTTCTTAAATTTATTTTTATCAAAATAAATGAAGCCTAATAGTTGATTAGTTCGACAACCATTAAGATAATTGAAAGTCGATAGGAAAGGTAAAAAAGTTTAGCTTCTAAAAATGATTCATCCTTCTTAACTAAAAAGAAAACATCACTAATCAATATATGAGTTATCACCAGAGAAGATTTGAATATTGAATTAGAATAATATAATAGACTCATATATATTAAAGTTGTGATAAATAGAATATTGAGAGAGAGGCTCTTACATACGATCAAGATTATCCAAATGTACTGTTACTAGTTTTAAACACCACTCGGCAAATCAATCTTGATCTCACGAGACATTTCTTTCAACCTTTGCATCAGTTATATTGGACACGAGAATGTATTTCTCATGGTAGATGAAGCCCCACAACATCACCTAAGGGCGGAGTCGGGATATTATTTTGGGATGCAAAATTATAAGATTGTTTTTTTGAAAGATAAATAATAAATAAGAAAATAAGTGAAAAATAATAAAGTAAGTGTAAAAAAAATAGAAAAAAAATGGAGATAAGAGAGATTGAATTTATTTTTCTAATTTTTGATGTAAAATATTTTTATCTAACTAATAATAAATATATTTTAAATTAAATTATTCGTAAAAAAATTAATCTTATTTAGAAGTTTTCAGAGCACTCCCTTTAAATCCCTTGACTCCGCCCTTGACACTACCCTAAGGCACAATTCAGAAACATGCATTTTGATGCATGAAGAGAGCTATGCTTAGAATTGATTTAAGATGCCTTGATTTTGGACCTCTTACATTCTACGCTGATTAATTAGAGAAGTATTTGTCCTCTCCTTGACGTCTGCAGACATTTTTTAATGTACATGTCAGTAGCTTTAACACCTTCCTCCAAAGATTATTGGGCCTCCTCTTTGAAATGGACCACACAGTCAGACAAAAAAAATCATAATCATGTGTCATCATCTTATCTTACTTTTAGAATTATGTCTAATATTTCTAGTGCAATTGTTGACCTCAAAAAAATACTAGAAAATTACATACCAAAGCTTCCATGGCAAAAGAAAACTTCAAGTTGACAACTATCCTCATCTTTTCCCTCAAGTCCCACTTGATACAAAAGTATTTTTTAGCACTGACCAGCTTGCCCCACTCCCCTTTTGGCTCTTATTATTTTATAATAACACCATGGCTTATCATGCTGTTGCACTGGATACATATAAATCCACATTGATTGCATCATAAATTGCAGTTTTTGTTGCTGAGTAAACAACTTGTTTGCTTATTAGGGTTTAGCATGTACACGCATATGATGTTTCATGAACAGTGTCATGAATAGAAAACAAGATTACTTGATGCCAAATATTATAAGCCAAAAGTTTGCTTAATTTGCTAAACTAGTCCATTGGTGGCTAATTAATTATGTTCATCTATAGGGGGATTTTTTTTGTTGTTAAGGACTGCAGACTTGATGTTTATCTAATCATAGCCTGTTGAGTTTTTGCAAAATACTTTAAAGTAACTATTTTTTTATGCATCCATATGCCATATGTATTGCAAATATTCGGACTCGCTTAATGAAGTAAACAAAGTGGAAGAAGCCAAATTTTAATTAACTCCACATGTAATATATACCCGATGGGATCTAAGGTGAAATGTCGTGCCTCTTCTTGAAACTATTACGTAGATCAGTATACTTAGCTGAATAATTAGCTTTCATTATGAAAATAAGTATGATAAGTTAATTATATATGGCGTATTATCAAAACCTTATTCACTAATCACTCGCGCATAAATAACTTGAACAATATTTTTTATTGTTGTCCTAATTTTTATTTAAATAATTCAATATTACTGTTATAATAAAATATTTTTTTATTATTTTTTTGTCGAAGAAATTAAAGTATATTATATTTTCATCATCACCGAATTGCATGTTAAATTATTATTTTTTTTTACGAGCCAATTATTTTGAGGCTCTTTTATTGAGACGCATGAGATGCACAACATATTTTTCGATCTATTTGTTAACATCTTGCCAAGTGTAATGCATGCAAAGATCGACAAAGTGTTCCCTCTTCTTTACATGTGCATGCATTCATAATGAGTTTGTTTCTTGATTCTTAGGTAGCTGATAGAGTATACATAATACGAGTTCAATGAAATCTGCATCCAAAACTATGGATAGTTGAATCTATTCATGACATACTTCACATTTAAACTGACAATAATCTTCAAGTTTAGAAACAATATATTAAGTACCACATAAATGTAACATTACTCAAATATCAAGGACAAGCATTGTGACGAAGCACGTTTTATGTCATGTCCATGAAGAATAAGAAATTTCTCATCTGATATCTTGCATACCATGCGTTATATATTTTAATCTGTTTAAAATCTCATCCATTTTGGGAAGTTGAGAAAGCTGCCTAATTTTTTTGGCAAGCCTCGTTAGATGGCTGGTTAGGCTTTGATATTGGCCGTGTTTGAAAAAAAAATCAAATTCTAAAAAAAAGAATGATTACTTAGGAGAACACTTTTGAACCATGAGAAAATTGGCTTGTAATTAATGAAAATAATAAAATAATTAATTAAAGTAATTAAAATTTTATTTGTCAAATATTGAGACATTGAAAAGCAAATCGATTTTTTTCAAAGCTCTCGAAAATAAATTCTTCTAGACGCAGCCATTATCTAATCAGATAGTCTTCTTAAATTTTCTAAAAGATTATGTATTACTGTATTAGTACAAAAAAGATAATTTTACTTTTATTTATGATTTAAATAAAGGTGTATAGTAATTACAGTTAAGAGTTTCATAAATTACACTTTGATGAGCTTCTCATATCGAGATTTAAAGTATTATTTGATATCGATGAGAGATAGAATATAATAATTTTGACCAGTAAATATCTAATATGGACTCATACATGCAATTATACTCAAAAGCTATGGGATATATATATATATATATATA
>LTAE01004870.1:0-30518 GCA_001647135.1 Pontederia paniculata | reverse complement strand
ATAAAAAGAATGAAAAAATTAATATTATCATTACATAAATAAAAAAATATTGTTCAAATGACAATACTTTAAGACGCTAAAGTAAAAAATGATCATAAAAATAATTATTTATCTTAAATTCAATAAAAATAACTAATTTAAAAAAATATTATGATGACATTCAATAGATTTAAAATATTATGACAAAAAATTAGTACGAGAAAAAATAAATGTGAATGAATAAAAGTTAAATGAATGTAAGTATTAAATAATTATAAAATAAGATAGAAAAAAGTTAAACTAACAAATGAACTCAAGTAAAATAATATAAAGAAGAATATCATTTTAAATTAATTATGGTATAATTTTAGAAAGTTAGTTAAAGGGGTAGTTTTGCCTAAAAAATTTCATTCCTTCTAATTCCACCAATTTGGTGGAATGAAATATTTGGGGTTTGGAGGTGTGACTCACCCCTCCAAACTCCATATAACTTTAATTTTTTTTTATCCAAACATGATTTAAGTAACACCAGTCACTCATCTTCCACCTTATTCCTCCTAATACCTCAATCCAAATAAGGCCTAAGGGACTACATATTTATAGGCTTGAAACGTTGCGATACCAAGAGGTGCATTTAGTTTAAAGGATACACTTCTTCCAATATGAACATAAATGTGAGCATATACAAATACAAATATGAACATATATGTGAACATAAATGTGAACACAAAGTATGAACATAAGTATGAACTCAATTCACAATTATGAATAATTATATAATACAAAAGTTGTAAATTATTCAACAATCCTCCACTAATTTACAATATTTTCATAAGTTATATAATTTGTGAAAATAAAAGGTGTCACTGGAATTAAACTTTTCATTAATATAATTTTCAAAGTAATAACAAAGTGACAGGTGTCTCAACTATTGAACCTTCACTCCTTGTGTTAGAATCAAAAAACTACACCCACAATTATACCTTATCCAAATCAAAGAAATAATTTGCTTTAGCACTTTTATGGTCATGTGCTCGTCCTAGACTTCTTGAATATTTACAAGAATAAAATCTCTAAAATTCTTGATCGAAGTGGCACCACTCCTATATTCATATAGGTGGAATCACTACGATAATATATATCGATCCATTAAGAGCAAAAAGCTCATCCTCCTTATGCATATTTAATATGCACTAAATCTTACTTCTTAGTACTTTTACATATGCATCTATGATACTAAATCCATAATCTTAGTATCACAATCATTCATGACTTGTTATTATCCATTGAACCTTGAAACTAGTGGTCTAGTAAAGTAAGGATGAGTTATCATCAATGAATGACAATAGGTTTCTATTTTAGTAATAAAGTTTTTAACTTTTTACCCTCGACATACCTTTTGTCAATGGGCTTGCTAAATTAACTTTGAGATGTGATGATAATTATCATCTAATTCATATACATGTCTAAATATTTCTTCAGAAACTCACGCATATATGGTTTTAACGAGATGACCAACAACTCTTTTTAATAATTCTCACTTATGGTTTTTTATTGTCATTGAGATCACCAAAAACTCTTTATTGCATTTCTCACTTATGATTTTGTTGAGATCATCAAAAACTCTTTATTGAATTTCTCACTTATGATTTTATTGAGATCCCAAAAATTCTTTATTGAATTTCAACTTATAATTTTTATCGAGATCACCAAAAAACTCTTTATTAAATTTCTCACTTATGGTTTTATTGGGATCACAAAAGAACTTTTTATTGAATTTTCAACTTATGGTTTTTATTGAGATCACAAAAAACACTTTATTGACTTTCTCACTTATGGTTTTATTGAGATCACCAAAAACTCTTTATTGAATTTTCAACTTATAATTTTATTAAGATCACTAAAACCTCTTAATTAATGACTTTTAAAGTCATATTACCCTCACACTTTAAAATAATCCAAAATTTATTTTTCCTTCCAAATATTACAGGAGAAATCCTTGACAATAGATATTTAATACCCACATTTCTATATTTGCTAACTCTTATATAGTATAAAAATGCAAATATTTTTTCATATTCGAAACCCTCATTTTATATTTGCCAACACTTGTATAGTATAAAGCATAAATATGTTTTCACATCCGAAGTCCACACCTTTATATTTGCCAACTCTTTAGAGTCTAAAAGCGCAAATATAATTTCATATTTGAAGCTCACACTTTTATATTTGCCAAGTCTCGTAGAGCACAAATATATTTTTATATCCGAAGCCAACACTTTTATATTTGCCAACTCTCATAGAGTATAAAGCGCAAATATATTTTCATATCTGAAGTCAACTGTCTAAAAACGCAAGTATAATTTTATATCTGAAGCCAACACTTTTTATATTTGCCAACTCTCGTAGAGTATAAAACGCAAATATATTTTCATATTCGAAGTCCACACTTTTATATTTGTCAACTCTTATAGTGTATAAAGCACAAATATATTTTCATATCCAAAACTAACATTTTTATATTTACCAACTCTTGTAGAGTATAAAGCGCAACTATATTTTCATATCCGAAGCCAGCACTTTTATATTTGCCAACTCTCATAGAGTATAAAGCGCAAATATATTTTCATATCTGAAGCTCACACTTTATATTTGCCAACTCTTTTAGAGTCGAAAACGCAAATATATTTTCATATTTGAAGCCCACACTTATTATACTTGTCAACTCTTATAGAGTCTAAAGCGCAAATATTTATATCTGAAGCCCATACTTTTATATTTGTCAACTCTTGTAGAGTATAAAATGCAAATATATTTTCATATCTGAAAGCCACAAACATACTTAGTACGTATCAATATACGAAATAGATTCATAACCTTGAACGCATTATTCATATCTTGAAACTCCTTTGAAATATCTCTCTAAAATTGTTGAAACTTTTGTATAGGAGGTTCAAGATCATGAATGGTAAAGCTTCAAGGCACGACTAGGTCGTTATCTTTAGAGATATATTCGACCCTTCACTTAGTTGCTATAAGGTTAATAATGATACTCTCTCAGGATACAATGAAGCCTTATGAATTTCATAATTAGCAATATTAAGAAATTTTCTACATCTTTAATTTGAAAATGATTTATAAAACTTTTCCTTTGTTCTAATCCTCATTTTTAGAATAACAAGTCATTTTAATCACATTCAGATGCTTTGAGGGAGTACATATTTATAGGCTTGAAAAATTGCAATATCAAGAGGTGCATTTAGTTCTTTTTTTAGGAAAGGTGCATTTAGTTCAAAGGACACACTATTTAATAAAATACATCTCTTTCAATGTGAACATATATAAACATAAATGTGAACACAAAGTATGAAACAATTAACAATTATGAATAATTATACAACACAAAAGTTATAAATTATCCAACAGAGGCATATATCACTTGATCTAGAGCTAAATTTATTAATTTTCTCTCGAACAATGTAATCACCTGAGATGTGTTTTCTTTTTCTATGTTAGGTGAAAAATGAATTGCCAAGTACATTCAAGGCCTACCGTTATCAGCAACACAGATGGTTTTGTGGACCTGCAAACTTGTTCAGAAAGATGGTTCTTGAGATCATGAAGAACAAGGTCAGTCGAGCAAGCAAAGAAGGAATTGTATGGAAGAAGTGAGTTTATCATCTTCAAGCATCGATTTGGCTAATCCAATGTGTTTTTTTTTTCACTGGCAATGCAGAAAGTGACACTGTGGAAGAAAGTTCATCTGATATACAACTTCTTCTTCCTCCGGAAAACTATGGGTCACATTGTGACCTTTGTGTTCTACTGCGTGGTGATCCCTGCAACGGTGTTGGTCCCTGAGGTAGAGATACCCAAGTGGGGAGTGGTTTATATTCCTTCCATCATTACTCTTATCAATGTTGTTGGCACTCCAAGGTCAGAGTTAGCATCCTGTCATGCATCCATTTGCTAGTCTGAATTCATTTGTCCGGTTTGCATTTGCTTCTCCCTGATGTTAAAATATACAGTTTCAGTACTCTCCACCACAATTGGAAAAGAAAGAGGCCAAATTCTGCTGACTAAAACCAAGCACGATGGTGAATGAAATGAAGCATAGCTAACCAGTTTGTTTCATTTGCATCAGGTCACTTCACTTGCTTGTCTTCTGGATCCTCTTCGAGAATGTCATGTCTTTGCACAGAACAAAAGCCACCTTCATTGGTTTGCTGGAAACAGAAAGGGTAAATGAATGGATCGTGACTGAGAAATTAGGAGATGCAACAAAGGCCAAATTGGCCCCAAAAGCAGCAAAAAAGCAAAAAATCAGAATTGGTGACAGGTACCTAATGATTCTACCATAAATATGGTTCATGTTCATGTGAAAAAGGAGGCCTTTTTTTACAAGTCCAACATGCTAAGAACAACTCATGATGCAGTAGGAACAGAAACATAATGTTAATCTTTGTTGTCAGATTGGTGATCACTTTGACATTTAATTTGTTCTCATCTTTTGACCAGATTGCATATGCTGGAGATTTGGACTGGAGTATACCTCTTCTTCTGTGGGTGCTATGATATGGCCTTTGGGAAGAACCAATACTTCATATACCTCTTCCTACAGGGAATTGCTTTCTTGATTGCAGGTTTCGGTTATGTTGGCACTATGGTCACACATTAGTGGTCATATATATTAGTTGGAGCTGAAGGTTTCGATATACTTTGTGGTATTAGATGGTAATTTCCTTATGAGTGCAAACATACTTCTCAAATGCATGCAGAACACTGGAAGAAAGCAGCATAACAACACTCTGGTACAAGGGAGGACTCCTATGTGAATACAGGACAAGTGAACCAGTACTTCAAATTGTGGTCTACAGGGTGGTATACAATTTAGACATAGCAGATGAACAAGTTTTTTCTTTTCATCTTATAAGCAACTATGTCTGCATGTAGTTAAAGAAGAGTGTGCTCTAATTTTAAATGTGTAAACAAACACCTTCATATGTTGTGTTTTTGTTAGGGTATTCTTTATTTTTAAGGCAATGTTTGAGAATAAACTAAGGATGAATGATCCCAAGAAAATATTTGATGTCAATTCTGTAAACTTTGCTTTAAACTGTTCTTCCTTTCTGTGATAAGGAAACACTGAAGAAACATTGAATGATAAAGATCAATTAGCATCATGCCATAACTCTAATTGTCCACCTCCACCCTCGAATGTTCACTGTTCTTACCTCCATTGTTGTTGCTCTGCAGCCGGCTGACATTGACTTTCTATTTCATGCAGCTACATCTTATTAATGCAGTCATGTGTATAGGTTGTGGCTGCAGGAGGTGAATATGTCCATAATACGATGGAATAAGCAATCCTGTTACTTTTAAGAAAAGAGAAAAAAACATTTTGAAAACATTACTATTAGAATAACTAGTAAACCAGAACAAGGGTTCATATCATTGAATTTTCCAAGTCCATACATGTCAGCAACTCTTTTTAGTCCCATGCTTAACCCACTAAATGCAACAAGTTCAATTTTCCAGGTTCAAGCACCACAAGCAGTAGAAACCCAACATTACAACAAAGAGAAATCTAAATTTGTTCTTAATTATCCTACAATCATCAGAACAACATGAAGTCAATGTTTGATTAGATTCTCAGTGCCTACTTAACCTCTCCACAAATTCTAATTGATCAAACTCAACTCTAACTTTAGTAAACATTTAAGATTCAGATCACTATTGGAACCATACAAGCTACTCTCCATGCAAACATATGTTGATGTCTGGCGAAGATCTATGTTCGGTTGAATGAAGGCCATGCCACCCAGCTACCTGGTTACTGTAAGAACTATTGTGATTCAGGTTGCTAATGTTGTCGTTTACATCTCCATGAACTTGCGCTGATAAGGTTGATGTTGATGTTGGGGTCTCAATCTCTCCATTGGGGTTTGCCTGGGAAATGGGTCTGGCTGCTGTCGTTATGGCTGTAGTAGGAGTCATCAAGGCCAGTCCATCTACGGTGACTTTTCTTTTGGGCTCCTTAAAAGCATTGGTAATGAAGCTACCGACGACCACCTGGAAAAAGAGGCAGCTCGTTTGTGAAATAACTACCATATGATATGAACCTCTTCATTGAGCATTTCCATGATCTATATTTTTTTGTAATATACAATGTCCATCCTCGGAAAATGATCAATTTTACAACATATGTTTCATAAACTTTTGTCATTAAAGATTCAAAGTCCTCCGTTATAAGTTATCAAATATACTTAGACATAATGCCAAATAAAAAATGTGTCGTAGATAAACAAGCAAAACTAATATGTTGTTCCCAAAGAAAAACTAATATGCTACCAAGTGAAGTGAGAAACCAAACAGCTAAAGAGAATTTCTTTCTAAATGTAGTTCTGAAATTAAAAAAACAAAGTTCCATGATTCTTATATATATAGAAACTGATAAACTGTCTTCAGAACTAAAACTTAAACATATAATATTGCATTCTGGAATTGGTAAATTTAGAATTTTAAGTAAATAGTAGTAATATAACTTTGCATTACTTGAATTGGACTTGCAGCAAGCAACAAACCAGCAACGCCACCACCAACTACTCGACCATCTGGACCTGCAAGTGAAACACTTATTCCGCCAGTTCTACTTCGCATACCACCATCATCAGTGACCATGAAGGACCCAGACAAAGACAGAATCTCAAAACGGCCCTGAATATATAAAATTAATTAGAAAAAATAAAAATTTATAAGGCTGAATAAAGTGCAAGAGAAAAATGGCATGAGATCCAGATACTTCCGGAATGAAAAACCTTTGGCAGAATGAGACCTATTTTCTACAACCAGCTTAATTAACTACAAGATATTAATTTGCAGTACCCTAAGGCATTCCTCATCCTGTAATCAATTAAACATGTCCCAATAACTGCATATACTATGATGTCATGTGCCCATTTTAACCTCCAAAATATTAATGAACATTCATGTCAAGACTCCGGGGTCTTACGATTAAGAATGGTAATACTACAAAATTTTCTGAAAGTAAGGTTTCATTCATTTCAGACAAGTTTCAGACACGTCTGAGGTCAAACTCAAAGGTTCCAGCGCAACGAATGTGTTAGTTATACCCAAGAGCTAACCAATTCCAAATAACGTAGGTAGGGATATGTAACCTTCCCTCTGCTTCTGCAGAGAGGCTGTTCTCTGGACTCAAATATAAATGTATTGTTTCTTGTTTAGTGCCTCAGTGCATTGGATGATACTGGCAGTTGTCCGGAAAGCATTACCATGAACTACTATATACAGTATGAACCATAATGATTTGGATATGCCTTATTCTTGGAAGGTCTTATGACTGAACTATACTACTGGAAAATAACAGAAAGCTCTCCGGGGACCGAGCACTTAACTAGTGTTGCCATAACTTCAGAGAATTAAGAGTAAATAACCACAAATAGCACACAGATGACAAGTCTGCCGGATCAAAATTTACAGTGCTTTTGCAGCATATCCTATGAGCTAAAAGAACAGTTTGCATTATCATATGGAGCAAAGAAACTATACGTCTATACCATAGAAACCTGAAGGAAAACAAAAGAAAAAGAAACTAACACTACAAGCAAAATAAGAAGAGCAAGACAGAGAGGGGAGATTAATCGTTGATCGCTGGTACCTCATATGTCAGGGTGCCACCACAGGAACCTGGTTGGCGCAGGGTAACATTAGAAATAGCACCATTTGCAGAGAGTATACAGATAGCCCTTGGACCCTTTTGAGAAAAGGAAAGTATCTTGGCTGCAACATCCTACAAATCCAAGGAAAACGAAAGCCCTCAGCTGTGATCCGAACAGGTTTGAGGCCTTTTCATGTAATAGATAGCAGCAAACGAGTAAGAACACACCATCATGACTCATGAGAAATATAAGCTATGGGAATAGGACTGCAAATATTTACCTCTCCTGTGGCAACTGTCACAACATGTGGTGTAAAATTCCCTCCAGCTGAGTAAGTAAACCACTCCCCTTCAAAGGTAAAAATTAAAGAAGAAAATTTGAGAGACAACGCATAGATTCTTGAGACAACTGCTTAATTAGGATAAATGCCAAAAGTTCTAAGACAACAAATCCATGAATCAAGACGAAATCTGACAAGAACTTAAGTCAGCGTCCCTAATTCGTGCAGCGACTGCCCAATATTTCCATCTGTTCAACAACAAATTATCCAACAGGAACCTATCATTTTTTTACTGTGTCATAATAGTTTGGGCGACCAACGAAAATAAAGGCAATCCTTTTATGCTCAAGCCCATATATTAGTAAAAGAAAAAGGGAAGCAAATTTGTTTCTTTTGCTAAAGATTGCAGCTTTTTTTTTATTTTACTCATCTTTTATCCCTCTGAACTGTTGAAAGTTTTAATGCTGCAAGCAGCCCACCAGAAGCTAAAGAAGCATACAAGAAAAAAAAAGGTAAAAGTTTGCTGGAATTTAATCGATAAGGAGGGAAAAAAATTGAGAATGAAAGGAACAGTTTTGAAAAAAAAAATAGCGCTGCAAAAAATGGTGCAGAGAGCAAACCAAGAGCTGATAGGAGCTGACGCTTGCCATAACCAGCGGGGCGCCCTTTGCCCCGCTTCCCCAAAGAGTCGGGAGAGGCAAAGAAAGCGGAGGGCGAGGCGGAGTTGGGGGAGAGCGCCAGTGCCACGCCGTCGGGCCCGTACTTCCTGGGCCTCCCTCGCTTCTTCTTTCCCAGCAGCATGAGGTCGTCGCTGCCGCCGCCGCCGCCGCTGCCCATGGCCACCATGCCAATGCTCATTCCCACTGCCGGCCCCATCATGCCGGAGTTCGGCGGCAGCGGCTGAACAATGCCTTCCATCCCCCCTGTTCCAGGAGCTGGTGGCTGCTGCAGCGGTGGCGGTGAGGGCGTGAGAGAGAGGGACGGAGAAGAAGATGGCGACTCTGTTTCCGCTACTGGTCCTAGTCCTCCTCCTATCCCCATGTCCAGTCCGCCTCCGAGTACCATTTCGGACGGCCCCAACGCCGCCACAAAGCTCTGCTCTCTGGCTTCCATCGAGAAAACCTTCTGTTGCAAGGAGCTACAAGGCGTAACTCCTCCTCTGCCTCCTGCTCACTGCAGCTGCTGACTTGATCTCCTCTTCTGACCGACGACGACGACGGGTGGCACGAGAACAAGGAGGCAGAACAGAACAAAGCAACAAAAGTACAGACGACCCCTTTACACTTG
This sequence comes from Pontederia paniculata, assembly GCA_001647135.1. Classification (NCBI taxonomy): domain Eukaryota; kingdom Viridiplantae; phylum Streptophyta; class Magnoliopsida; order Commelinales; family Pontederiaceae; genus Pontederia; species Pontederia paniculata. The sequence goes on along the minus strand of LTAE01004870.1, from coordinate 21,293 downwards.
GACGTTACACTTTCTTGCTTCTCTCCCCTGTAAACTTCTTCCTTCGTTCCTTCCCTCTACTTCTTGCAGAAGACTACAAGTTGCAGTAGCAGTCGCAGCAGTAAGAAGTACTGCTCAAGAGCAGCGTTGCCGGGAAATTTTGAAGGGCTGCAACAACTGCAAGCAAAGCAAAGCGAGCAAGAACAGAAGTTACAGAACACGAACGCTACACAAAATAAAAAAAATGGAGGAATTGTAAGGCCACTTGGTGCTCTGTTTTGTGCACATTTATTTCCGAGGATGCCCTCCGAATGGGAAAGAAACGGTTGCTTCAGATCGCACGGATGAGGGTGTGATTAAGCGGTCAATATAGGGGTATTATTGTCAAGGAAAAGATGCGTTAAAACCAATTTAATTAATTAATGATTAAATAATTAATTACCACTGACCTCCTACGTCTGACGGATGGCAATTGGGCAGATGGCATTTTCTTGGGGCATAACTACTCGACTCCTTTCTTATTTGGCCTCTAACTTAAATTACTAGAAAAAAATAAATTAATTGGAAAAAAAATTGATTAATAGTTTATTGAGGTTTTACATTTTTTATTAAAATAAATATTTTATGTCACAAGTTACGAGAGGCGTTTAGACGAAAAGGTCACATAAATATTTTTTGTGTGACGCTACATCCTCCTAAAAAAATTTCTAAAAAATCTTCTAACATCTCACATTGACATGCCTTATAATTTGATAATTTTTTTAAGATAATTTCTCTATGTGAGTATTAGGAGGATTATTAGACATATTTTTTAGAAAGATGTAAATTTATCCATATTTTTTTAAAATATTTGAATGATATTTTTTTTAAAATGACATGTTTGTGTCTTGAATGATCTTGTGTGGGTACTTCTTTAAAAAAAATTAATGACTTTAGCTTCAAGACATAAACTCTATCTACATAGAATAAATTTTGAATGCGAAATATCAATTTTGTTACTGAGATATACACATCGAAATAAATACAAATATAAAAAAAAATTAACTTAAAATAATTGTGCAAATAAGGGATTTATATTTTAATTTTTAAATATAAAAATTTGATTCCATCATATATATCTAATGAATGACAATAGCTCAATAGTTCTTTTAATAAATTAAATTTCAACAAAATAGACTAGCCTCGTTTTTCCAATCCTGAGAATCAAAGCAGATATATCGAATCCTCATGAAATTAACTTCCATCGAGGATAAAATAATAATCTTTTCTTATGATTTTGAAATCCAATGATGTGAAATTGGAAGCTTCATTGAATTTTATATAAATCTTTCTTTTTTTATAGAGTTGTGAGACGAAAACCTTGCAATTATTAAATTTAAATTATTTTTTCTAATATCTCTGCAACTGTCTTAAATTATTGGATCTTTTGAGTAACAGTCAAGGGAAAAATCTTGTGATAATTTAATATGTTTTTGAAAGGATGCAAGTTGTACTTCTTTTACCATTTATTTTTCCTTGATTTCTTTTTGAAATTTCCCCAAGGGGTTGAACCATAAATGACCTACTCACTGCCAGCCATCTCATTGCTATCTGTAACTATGACAGAAAAAAAGGGAGATCATTTAAACTTTTTGGGGTTCAGAGCATTTAATTTTGTTTCTTTTACTTTGTACATATTTTTTCTTGTTTATTCAAAAAAAAGTGGCACTTGTTTCTTGCCAATGAGGAAATATGAGTATATTTTTTTCATTTTTGATAATATATGTATAAGGCCATTATTCTTACTTAAAAGTAAAGGAAGGAAAAAAAAAGGATGGTCATAGAGTCCCACCTAAATTACTAAAGCCAAATTAAAATGATGTCCTTTTCCCAAAATCAAAGGGAGCAGAAAAAAAATTGTAATAAATAAGCAACATATTTCACTGCTGTAACATTGCTGTAAAGCTAAGTTTTAGCTAATATTATATATATTCCAGAAACAATAAAAATATTCTTATATTGAATATATAGTAAATTTTGCACCTGAGGTGAAATAAAATAAAAAAAAAAGATTAAAATCACCAATGCCAACAAATATTAGCAAAGAAACTCAAATGTCTCATTAACAAAGTAATTAATTATTATTTATAAAATTATAATAGGATATCCGTGAATGTATTTCTTTTTTTAAAAAAAAAGAATATGCTTAAAAAGTTCCTTATCAGTTGAAATCCCAAAATAAGGAGCAGCTTATTTATTTATCCTTGTTCAGACGAATTGTTCATAAGGGATCGTTTGGTTGTGAAGTGACGATAGATGGATTAACTTTTTTCAATTCATGAAATAGTCTCATTTTTCTAATCTAATAGAAATAAGCTTAATCCATATGAAAGATGAAATATATTTGTCTCTATTTTTTTTATTCCTTACACAATAAATGTTGCGGGTTCCACCAGATGAATTGAATGAGTGTTTGATTCAAATGTGAGGAATAAGATCTTAATCTTAATCTTATTCCCCAATCAAACGCCTCTTAAATAAATAGATTGATGAGATATTGAGATTTAGTTATGATGCTTATTTCATGAGCCAAAATTTTATGTTAGAAAGATAAAAGAGAGTGCTTCTCTAGGCTCAATTCAAGATAAATAAAAACTTAAATTAATTAGGCCGTTGATGATTCTAGATAGTTGATGTATTTTAGAGTATGCTTTCGTAGTCAAAATTTATTTTTTTTAGTTGAATAATATTTTTTCCTTTTTTTATTAATATTCGACTAATTTGTGTCGCTTTGAGTTTGAGTTGGACTTTTAATCATGAGGGTGAAACTCTCTGCATATAAAAAATTCAAATTCGAAATTTTCTTAAACGAGTAGGAGCTCCTTCCTAACTTCCGTCATTTTTTTCTTTGAGTATAAGGCTCATGATTTAATAAAAAATAATAATAAAAAAATAATGAAAACCAAAATCAAAATCTTTTTAATATTATATAATGCATCACATCCTTATTTCTAAACTTTATTTTCTTTTATACATGCAGTTATCACTCATAAAAGCTAGCTTTCTAAGATTACCAAATATTATAAACCTAAACTTTCCATCCTTTATGTGCAAATTGATTACTTTTGAAAATAATAATAATTTGCGTAATATGCAAGGGAAGACGAAAAGAAAAAAAACCTCCCTGCAAAGCCAAGTAAAACAAAGTGTTAAATAAGAAGAGAACACAAATAAGATTTTAAAAGCTGTCGGAATGACTATTTTGACGTTCGCTTTCTTCTTCTTCCTTCCTGCTTTCTTTATAAAAAAATTGTTAATAAAAATAGCTCTTAATCAGATCAGGAGTTCTGTAATCTCGAATTTAAATTTTTTAAAATATTATTGTAACATAATTTAATATTTAATATTTCATGCTTTCGATCAGATCAATCATGACCTTCAACCACCTTCCGGCGATACAAAAAATTGTGCTATCAAATTAATATATCATTGTCTTTTATTTTATTTCCAGAAATAAACGAGGTTTTGCTCTAGATTCAACCTTATTTAACAAGCATTTATTAAATTGTATCATTAACTAAATGATAATTTTATATAATAATATCGCCTTCATAATTCATTTAAAACTAAACATTTTTTTTATTATTTTATAATTTTCATTTATGATTAAAGAATAATTTAGTAAATATTATAAATATAAGATAATAGAAATGTTAACACCATTAGCATATTGGAGTAAAATGAAATCATTTAGAAAGTTTTGGAAAGACAATTGGTCAATATTAAAGTTTATAAGTTATTTAAAAAAAAAAGGTCGATAATTTAAGAGTTGTAAGAAAAATCTCTTAATTTATTTTATAAAATTTGAAAATGATGCGGAACCATTATCATTATTATACATCTATATATAATTAAAAGCTAGGTATCTTCTTATTTTTGAAAAACTCTCTCCTTCAAGTATTCCATTTAGAAATTTTGTAATTTTTTTTAAAATTTTGAATTATTATAACTCTCATAAAATTTTTAATATTAATTATTTAAACTTTTCAAATTCATGACATTAATTATTGATTTTTTAAATTATCATATAATATAAAAAGTTATTATGTATTATTTTCATTTATTTTTATGCAAAATTCTAATATTAACTATTGACTTTGCAAATTACCACGTAAGTATCTAATATAATTATATTTAAAAAATAATCCAAAAAATCAGAATTTCTGGACAGTAAATAATTACCATATAAATATGAAAATTTATTGTATATTATTTTATTTATTTTTATGCAAAATTCGAACATTAATTATTGACTTTTCAAATTACCACATAAATATGAAAAGTTTTCATATATTATTTCATTTTTTCATGCAAAATTATTTCTTTTTTAAATTTGTCATGCCTGTCTAGTAAGTTGTGACACGAATTGATATAAAGGTGATAGCCAAAAAAGAAAAAAAAATTCATTCCTTTGACGGGACCTTCCTTTCGATCAATTCCTTCGTACTTCTTGATGAACTGATTAGCTATACCCAAAAACTTTCTTTATTGTCCCCGGGTCAGAATGGAAGACTCGAACAAAGAGTGCTTGTGAGGTAGGTGAAATTCCAACCTTTCTCCTATGGGTCCCAGGACTCCTTTTCTTTGAAATAGGTGTAAAAAAAAGGCATAATTCATTTCATAAGTCGCTATTTTCATTCAAGTTCATTTTGATTTTTAAGAAATTTTATATTTTTTCTGATTTTTTACATTATTATAGCTCTCATAAAATTTTTGCTATTAAATATTAATTTCAAAATCATGACATTAATTATTGAGTTTTCAAATTATCATATAAATATGAAAAGTTATTATGTATTATTTCATTTATTTTCATGCAAAATCCTAAGATTAATTATTGACTTTTCAAATTACCCTCTCATAAATATTTTAATATTAAATATTTATTTAAACTTTTCAAATTCATTACATTAATTATTAACTTTTCAAATTACCATATAAATATAAAAAATGTGTTTTATGCTTTTAGGATCTCCCTCCTTCAAGTATCACATATAGAAATTTTGATTTTTTTTTTGAAAATTTAAATTAATATTTTTTACAAAAGTTAAATCCTCATACCACTCACGTTTTTAACATATTTCAAAATTTTAGTGAAATTATAATCTGTGTCAGTCTAAATGATTATAATTATTTTAGGAGGACATAGCAACACTCCTAAATTTTTAATTTAATATTTTTTTAAAAAAAATACTATTCTTTAATATAAGAAGTTGATAAACAAATAACAAAAAAAGAGAAACTAATATAATTTGTTTAAAAAAAATATAGCATGCTTAGTATTATATAAAATATTATGAAAATCAAAAGTAAAATAATAATAATAAATAATGAATAATCGGATTTGTTCATGTTTATATTTTTCCACTCCTAATTAATCGATTAAGGATGAACTAATCTTGGGCTACGTTATATTGCCGAGTTCATCAGATAAGAGAGGAAGATGAAGATTATAGAGATGAAAGAAAGAATTAGAGTTAAAAGCCTAATAAAAGTAAAGTATATGTTTGATTAATTTTTTAATCTGAATATATAACAAAAAATAATAATTTAAAAAATAAGCTGAATAAAATAAAAAAAAAGTATAGGAATACAAAAATATGATAAAATAGTAAGATTAATTTTAATTAAAAATAATAAGAAATAGATAATTGTATCGGGTCATTTTTTGGTTGAAATAAATATTAATTTTAAATTTAATAAATTAAATAATTTTATATTAAAATTATTTGAATCGTGCAACGGACGTATATGTCACCTAGTTTAGTACTAGGATCTACGCCTCTACCATTATTTACCATTTTTCAATGATTTATCTCTTTTGTTTTTTATCTAATTTTTTTCTTCCATGGATAAATCACTAGACGGATAGAAAATGCTGCTGGGTTAGGCATGTGAATTGAATATTCCAAATTATGACGTCATAATGATAATAATATGTAAATAAAAGGAAAAAAATTACGATTTCCAGGCGTGCACTCAAAGCTGAGTGACAGCTGGATATCATATTTTTTCCCATAAGAAAAAAGGAGATATTTATCATATTAAAGTATATTAAAATGTTGAGCAAATGAAAAAGGGTAAATTGCATAAAAACGGACCCAAGCTTTTTGTTTATTTGACTAAAAGCATCAGTTTTTAATCTGCTTCTCATAAAAAGTATTATTTTCATATGGTAAATTCATGTGGATAAGAACAATATAATTTGTACCTAAAAATGTAAAATAATGATACTACATAGTTGTCTACCTTTTATATGGATCATTATTGATAATTAACAGATGCATTATATAATTTTTTTTAAAAAAACAATGCTATAAATTTATAAATAGAAAAACTTGTAAAGATAAACGAACTTTATGTTTTAAATTTTAATATTTTAGGTACAAAAACTTTGTAGAGAATATCCATTTATTCATGTAAAGTTACCACGTCAAATTTAAGAATTCTCTAAAAGAAGTTTCTACAAGAGAAAAATTAAAAAAATAGTACTTGTAATTCATTTGTTTCATAAAAAATAACTAAAATCTAATAATATTCCAAATTTTGTTACTTCTGTATATAAAAAAAAGAATCCCTGAAAACATTATGAGAACCTCTATTATTAACTTTGTATACAAGAAACCGTACGGACCCGAGGGATTCCATTTTTCAATTATAAAACCATCATTTGATTATATATAATGTTCTATATTAATATAATGATTTTACATTATTTAATGTTGTATTTTCTTCGTAATTAAAATTCAGAGGTTGAACTCTAAAGTTCAGCTATAACAATAGTCTAAGTTAAAGTTTTTTTTATCATAAAACTATTTAATTATTTAATATCTATTTTTTTTTGTGGAGTAAAAAAAATTGACCCGATTCTTTTTATTATCTTTAAATGATTTGAGGGTGATTTCTAACTTGGAGAAGTCATATGACATTTGTACCCTTATGTTAAAGTTTAAAATAATTTTTATCTTTTATTACTTATTTTGTTAATCTAAAAAATAATTAGCAAAAGAGTATAAGTGTTTTAAACTAATAAATAATAAAAGATAAAAAATATTTTAAACTTTTATGTAAGGGTACAAGTGTCATTTAATATATATATATAAATATTTTAATAAAAAAAATTGCATAGGACTAAAATATCAAAGTAAAAATAATTTAGAGATTAAAATTGGTAAAATTTTAGTTTGAGATTATTCGTGGAAAAAAATTATAGTACATGAGGTGTTAGAGGAAATAATCCTAATAATTAAGTTAGGGCAACACTTATAACAGGCTTAAAATATAATTTTGATTTGGCTTGTTTGGTAAATTTGAGAAGTTTCGCCTAGCCTACTAGTTTTTAAATCATAGTTATTAATATATATATATATATATATATATATATAATAAATAATTGAAATTATATTTATAATATAAAAAGAAAAAAAGTGTTGATTATCGTACACGATGCACCAAAATTATTAATATTTCTGGATGAAAATGATTTATTGTTTATCTTTGACATGATATTTAATTTGTTTTGAAGTAAGATTATTAATAATTCTTATTCATATGCTAAACATTGATTAAGCTTTAAAATATACATTAATTAATAAGTTGAGCTATGCCTATTTAAATAAAAATATCAAAATTTTAATTAGGAACATGACTTATTCCTCACTTAATTTCGCCCAGCCTACAATCAAGATTGTCATATCATGTTAGATTACAATATAAGTCAGACCAGTCGAATCGAATATATAGTATCTAATATTATAATTTAATAAAATATATTACATTGAATTACTTGCTAATATATTTATAAATTATAATTATAATCATGACAAATAAGATATGATTAAAATTATGCTATTTATAATGATTTTGTATTATTTTTAAGATTTTATTATCATGATTTAAATTTAATATTATCATGATATCTAATTTAATGTTTTTAACATAGTTAGATTCATGGATTATATTATATTAAATAATATAATATAAATATGCATTATCTTTTTAGGAAATAAGAAAATTTAGACAAAATAACTTATATAGTCGACACTAGGGCCTCGTTTGGATGACGGGTTAGGGGTGGATGTGGAGGGTTATTGATGGATGGGTTAAGAAGGGTTATTATAACTCATGTTTGGATATTTTATTTTTTGATTATATAAAGGTTATGGATGGTTATGATAATCCTTAAAGTCACTATATTTCTATTCCACCGATTTGGTGGAATTGGATGGGTTAGACTTTTTATTCCGAACCTACCCTTAGTCTCATTTACTATTTTAAATTATTTTTATCATTTTTTTAATGCATGCAAGCAAAGATCCTAGAGTTCTTGTACGTAATATGTAAAATATTGATTCTCTAGTTTACAATTTATCGATACATAAGCATCATTCCTCAATTCGAAAGGGTAAAAGAAGACATTTTAATAAAATTATCCTTTTCTATCCATCTCTTAAATTTTTATCCAAACGAAATATTGGTTATCTTATGCCATCCGTTATCATTTATATTTATCCAAACATAGGCTAAAATAACCTTCCTCAACCCATAAATTTTCAACCCTTCTTAACCATCCTCAACCTATCCATCATAATTCCTTCATCACTAAACATCCAAACGAAGCCTAGGAATTTGTTTGGACGACTACTTTGGAAGGGATAGTGAGGGATGGGCTAAGTTAGATATTGTTTGGATACAATTCACAAGTTGATTTAAAGGAATTGAGGGGTCTCACTAACCATGAAATCCTTCATTTGTCATTCTATTAAATTAGTGAAATAAGACGAATTAAATTTCTTTTAGTTTCGTCCTCGTATATTACTTTTTAAATCTAATATATTTTATTTAGTTGAAGTGTAAAAATATTTTCAATCTAAACTACTAATCTCTACCTCACAATTGTTTCGTTCCATCTATCTATCCAAATAAAAAGTTAATTATATTTTTTCCTCTTTTCATTCTCACTCTTCTTAATCTGTATTTTGAGAGAGCATCCCATTAGACACTTGGGGAAGACAACATATGGGCAAAACGCTACTACCTCTCCCCGACCATCTTCAAATGAGAAGGAAATTTAGACAAAATAATGAATGTGTAAAGGCATATTTTTTTTAATTAATTAAAGCTAAATCAATCCGCTTTTATCAACTTGGTCGATTTTTATCTTGTTTTGATCGTTTTAATTTGATTTTGATCAGTTCTATTTGGTCCAATCGGTGTAAGCATACCACCTTATTAATATTAACTGATCCACTATTAAACAGGTCTAATGGATTAGTCTGGTCCCAACACCCACAATGAAAGTAGAAATTAAACTTTCTTTTTATGCAAATTATCCAATTCAAAATACTAACACTAGTCATAAAAAATATTATTAGATCGATATTTAGCATATAAAATATTTACTTTACTCTTAACCATATCTTGAAGCATGTGGAATGCTTAAATGAAAACTTATAGTTAAATTTTGATATAATCTGGATCGAAACTTTAGGTTAAAACTCAAATTTAAAAAAGTGTCATGCTTGCCAAAGAAATAAAAAAAGAAAATGGCGAGGATTATTTAAATGAAAAGAAAACCTTGATATTCGTGTATTGTAAGTCTGATGCCTTTAAAAAAATTAAGAAAAACAAGAAGTCTGATGCCTTTGTATTCGACAGTACTGAAGCAATGTCCTATAATCCATATTTCTCCAATTATTTTCATGATTTTAAATTATGAAAAAAAGTTTTTTTTTCGAAAAATGTTCTCATTTATATGAAATAATTATTATTTGGTCAGATGAATTTATTTAATATATAAATGCTATTAATAATCTTAAAAAAATTTCAAGTGTTGGTTGTTTTGGTCTAGCCTAAAGTTGAACATATAGATAATTAAAAAATAATAATTTTTAATATGAGCTATTTTGAAGTTTGAATTTAAATTTTTTTATATTAATATCATATTAAGTTAGATATATTATTAATGATTTTAAAATTTTAAATTAATAGAAAAAATAATATCTTTTATGTTAATATTTTCAGTAAGTTTTTTTTTTCTTTTTTTTTACATGATGCCCATTAATATATATGTGTCATTTAGTGTAACTCCCTATATCTTTCCATTTCAAAAATATTCCTACAATTGAATTCAAATTCAAGTCCTCTCAGATTTTATCTCTTCATATTTTATCTTCTCAAAGATATCTTCATAATTAAGAAATAAAAATCAGAATCCTAGTTATTTCAAAATTCAAAAGTTATTTAAATTTGAAATAAATTCAGTTATTGTCCAATAAATTTGAACTCTTGGATTATAAATACATCATAGGGATTGAACCACAAATTTTTATTCAGAATTTCTGTAGCCGTCCCTAGGTAAGATAGATTCTTCTTCCTCTCCCCCATGTTCATAATTCTTCGATCCTTCTCTCGTCCCATGAATTTTATTCGGCCTATGAGAAAGATCCTCCATCTCAGCAAGAGAGATGCCGGGGAGAACGTCCCTGAAAGATTAGGACAAATCCCGACGAACCCAAAGGTATGTTCCCTGACGGATCTCTTGTACATAAGATGTTGTGATAGATTATTGCATATTTTTTCTGGATTTTTTCCATCGTTCTTGTTTAGAGATCTATATTATATTGTATGATCCAACATGGCGGAGATCTCTCACGAAACGGGCCATTTTGATCTGACACGGGTTGCGTCAATTAGACACGCGGTTGGATCTAGCGGCGAATGTGGCCGGTCGGCGCGGTGGCGGTCGAGCAAGCACCAGGCAGTAAGCGCGTCTGGCGGCGTAGATTTCGCGAACGAGCACGCCACGCAGTTTAACAGGCGACAGGACACGGTGGCGGCACGAAACCCTAGAAAACTACGGTCCATGCCACCCTAGTTACTGCTCGGGTTGAATCATCCGAACACGACTAGACGACGCATCACGCAACGCAGCCAACGAACCCGAACGCGGAGCATGTTGGACGGACGCAAAGAGTGGCAAACGGACCTAGTGAGCGGCCAGCGAACGCGGAGGCGGCACTGTGCACGGCGGAGGACGCGACACATGGCGAGACACGACGGATGACGCACGAGCTATACGGTGCAGAAGACACAAGGCGGACGTGGAGCGTGCTGGGCGGATTCAGAGCATGGACGAAGAGAAGGAGGTGGACACGGCGGCGGAAAACCCTAGGCAGCACACGGAACGTGTCATCCTGACGCGGCCCATGTTGACCCGATTGGACACGGGCCATATTTGACTACACGGCCCGCGTTCCTAGACTAAGTAGATAGAACATTAAATCTTTGATTTAATACCTAAGAACCTTGTTGAGGTAAGGGTGCAAGATTAATGATACAAATAAGACATCGACTATTGTTTAGGAGCCCGCCAGAGTTAATTATATAGGGCGGGTAGCGTGACTACTACCTGGTTTCTGTTGTTCAGCCTGCTCCCGTTGTTCAACGAAGAGAATTCACGTGCATCATCCCCTTGCAATTCATTGGCCGTGGTTAGTGCACCAACCACTGGCAGTCGGCGTACCTGGAAGACTCATGAACGATTAATTAATTTACCCCAAAGTCACCTGAACACATTAAAGGGATAAGATCCAAGATTGTTAAAGAAATTAATATTAAAGTACTTACATTAATACGGGGTTTCATCTTATTTATGTCTTGATGTTGTTCCAGAGCAGAGATATAATCATGATGCTGTTCCAGGATATGTTGACCCTATTTATGTTCTGATGTTGTTCCAGAACATGAGATATAATCCTGATGTTGTTCCAAGATATTGTCATTACCTGATGTTGTTCCAGGGTAGTTTTATTTCTGATGTTGTCCCAGGATAATGATAGTTTTACCTGATGTTGTTCCAAGTTAGATGGTAGGTATGAAATAACCCTGATGTTGTTCCAAGAGAGTAGAACTATACCTTTGTGCTTAGCAGGCTTATATTATATTGTTTAACCAATGATCATTATTATAATAAACAAGCCTGATTTAATACCATCTTGATTATTCATACTAATGATTATCACTTATCTTATGTACTTGATGCCTTACATACTAAACGTTTTATGCTCATGGGATATCGTTTCTCCTGTGTTGAATCCCACAAGTAATTAGGTTGTGGTGGATTCCTGCTGCTGGTGGTGTGCACGACAGCTGAGGCTCGTGGTGAATACTATCTGCACATGGATGAGCCTTTGAGTCTCATTTATCATTAGGTCTCTATTTTTGGTTTATCGAGTTATATGACTATCAGTCATGATATTGCACACCTTGTTGTTGAGAGACATGTAGACTCTTTATATGTTTATCTTTCGCATTTTATTCATTGGATCCTTTAGTCATCACAGTCTTGTTCCATTTCCTACATTTATTTCACAAAATTTTGTTGACTAATCAAAGGATCAAAGCTTAAGTCAAAGGATAGCGTCCTCAGGTCTGGCGGGGTGAGGATTTGGGACGTTACATTTAGCGTCTCTTTGACATTGTGCCAAATGATATTTCAACTTGTTGATATATCAAAGTGATATATTGCTATATAATAATAATAATAATAATAATAATAATAATAATAATAATAATAATAATAATAATAATAATAATAATAATAATAATAATAATAATAATAATAATAATATTTATTTGTTACGTATCATATTGTCCAAGCAAATACCACTTGATAAACTCTTTTTTTTTACCCAAAAAACTCATATTTCAAAATAAAATAAATGAGTTGGAAAACATGTATATACTCCACATTGTAAATTATGATACTTAAATCTAAATAACGATTTTCTTACATTTATTTCAGTATAGAGTTTTATTGTCAAGTCATCTTTCTCCTCATCTTCGAACACAATATATTTGAAGATATTATTCAAGTCCAATTAAAATTATAAAGATGTCACTCCATTTTTTTCTTGATGATATAATTATTTTAGCAATTCAAGATATAGTTGTTTAAAGTTTCAAAAAACATTTTCGGAGACTTCAATTTCATTGTTAACCTATTTTCTTATCGAGAGGGTTTCACGGTGCTTGTTAAATAATTGCTTTCTAATATTAAATGATGTGATACTTGTCATTTTTTTACTTTCTGAATTTATGAAAGTTTCTCTTGGACAATGAGAAATTTTGTGAGGTTAAGAACAATTCCTTTTACGATTCATTCTTATTTATAGAAATTTTTTATTTAATGCACCCACAAAATATTTTATACTTTATAGTAGAATGGACTTAGAAGGCGTTTACTGCATTACCTCTTAACATTACCTGATAATTTACATTACCTGACAGAAAGATTACCACCTATTAAATTACCAGTAATGTGCATTACCATGTTTACTATATGTAAGTAATCCAAGTGGTAATTCAAATTATCATATTTACTTATATAAATGATTACTAAATAATATACATCATTTTACCAAAATACCCTTCATAAATATTATTAAGTTAAAAATTTTGTATTATTGAATTAAAATTTATCAACTTAAATTATAAACTCATAAATTAATGAATTTAAGTAACTAATACCCTTCAATTTATTATATGATGATTTATTGTTGTGTTATGTTTTATTTAAGGAAGATTTAAAAGGGTGAATAGGGAAATTAATATAAATAAGATTACCACTTGGGTGGTAATCTAGATAGACACCCCCCTCATAGGTAATGTGGATTACCACTTCATAGGCAATCTGCATTGCTAGGCAATCCAGATTGCCTACGAATTAAAATAAGTAAACAGGGTAATCTGGTGGGCCCAGGTAATTTTAAGTTCAGATTACCAGTAATCTACAAAGATTACCGGGAGGGAAACGCCCCCTTAGTGTTGGGCCAGTCATCTTGGCACAGGCATCGACACGACGGAATGTCGTGTCAACACGACCCGACATGACGACAACGATTGGCCTGCGTCCGTGTCGGTCCAATGAAAATTGAGCACGGTACGATGCAGAGTCTGATAGCTTGGACCCGATATGGTCCGTTGAGGCACGACTTTTTAATTCTATTTTTTTTTTATTTTTTTTAATTTGACCTTCAAAATTTGTACACTATATAATATATATTATAATATATACTATATACACTTATACTTATATGTTAATAGTATTTTATAATAGATTATCATTGTATTATAATTATATAATATATCATAGTTTTATAAAATTGTTGCACCTATAATATATGTTAAAATTTTAAAATATAACAAAACAACAAAAATATAAAAATAAGAATGATGACAGTCTGACCTCCAAAATTTATATAATATATATTATATATAATAATAGTAATAGACTTATACTTATATGTTAATAGTATTATATTAATAGATTCTCGTTATATTTAGTTATATTATATACTATAATTTTATACTACTATTACACTTATAATATCTATTAAATTGTTAAAATATAAACTATACAACAAAATAAAAAATAAAAAATAAAAAATAAAAAATAAAAGAAATAATTAAAAATAGAAATGATGATCGTCCAACTGGACATGATACAACGATCAACATTGTTGAAATAATGTTGGGTTAGGTCGTGCCGCCGAGTAGGAATTTTTAGCATAATACAACATTATAATAGCATGACACATATATGAGTACGATTAAGCACAAGTTGATTGATACGAATACACATAAAAAAATATCTCTACTTTGTAGGAATATAGAAGAGATTCAATCCCCCAATGCATAATCAACCATTGATTATGCATTGGAAGATTAGGATTTTCCGAGTATCATTATAAGGCATGAAACACTTTGTAGGTGCATTATTAGAAAGGGTTTAATGGGTGTGTATTTGATTTATATATGTCAATCAAGTGATTAACGATTGAGATTAGATCTGATATAAGTAATTTATTTTCAAGTAAAAAAAATAATTTTATTTTTGAATAAAAAAATTAACTATATATGATAGATTTAATTTCAATCGTCGAATGCATTGATTGGCTATCAAAGTAAAATTTCGAATACAATTGTGACAACTAGCAATCCAAAAGAATATTCGAATTCGACATACTAAATCGTCTTTCTAGCTTCGACATGAGTCATTTGCTTCCTAATATGTTTGCAGGAACCTAGCCTCAATTTACTTATCGCATCCCTTCAGAAAATGGTATTAGTGTCACTACCACAAACATTTTAACATATTATCTAGATATAAATCTTAAAATTAATTACCAAAAAAACAAATTCTCAGCCGATTTGAAATACTAACTAAATTTGATAACTGCCCAAAATTATCACCCACAAAAAATTATTCGACTTGCGTTTGTTTAAAAAAAATAAGTTCAAGCTTCAATAAAGGTAAGAGAGGTCACAAGTAAACAATTCATTTTCAAAATTCCTATTTTAAATTGGATTAATCAAGATATAACAAACTTAGTGTATATAAAAACTAACACACAAAAGAAAATTCAATCTTCAAACAAACACAACCCTATTTGTGTCATCTACGGTAGAGTGAGCATTTTTGGCCTTTTCCTTTTGTTGCAACAGCCAATGGACTCTGTTTTTATAAGGTCACTAGGCTTTGGACCAACCACACCAGACAGGACTAGAGCCATCCTCGAAAGTAGCATGAGCAATGAGCAAGGTATAACTCTCTCTCTCTCTCTCTCTCTCTCTCTCTCTCTCTCTCTCTCTCTCTCTCGTAAGAACTATAAACTAATTTTACAACCAGAGACATAAAAGTATTTAAGACCATCCTTCTTTTAGTAAGGATAATCTAAGATTCAAATTCGAAATTTTGAACCCCATTCTCTCTCCTCCTTAGTATAAAATGAATGAATCACCTACCTAATCCCCCCCCATCTTCTACAATTCACATGAACATGAAACACATGAAAGCAAAGCTACAAAGCAGACTTCCTGCGGGAGGAACAAATAAATCACACACAGGCAAATGAAAGGGAATAAGATTCCCCTGAGCAGGCCTTCACGTGAAGACTCCGAGGCCTCGCTATAAAATAAATTTACTTACTTGAAACAACAACTTCCGGACTTGGGAACCAGAAACCCTTGCAAGCAGGTTTGACTAATGCACTTGGCAAAGCATTAAATGTCTGATCCAAAACAGGAAGTAAGAGACAGCTGCTTCAAAAGGTCGTAAGACCCATCACATATAAGCATGATCTCTCCGTTTAGGGAACCAACAATTAAAGATAGCTAAAATTTAAATTCTTTTCGGGATATTCATGAATAGTTGATGTAATAGAATAATTTTAATAGTGTTTTGATGAACTAAAATTTGACAATGATAATTAAAAAGTTAATTTAATATATTAGTTTCGAAAAGATAAAATATATTTTCTAAAGTAGATAAAGATTAAGTTTAATAAAAAAATATAATAAATGATTTTAAACTCTAAAAAAACAATGTTATCATAAAAATCAGAAAAAAAATAATTCTAAAATCATATTTAATAATATTGAGTATTTTAATTTACTTAGGTTATGATTTTAATTAACAAAATAAGGACTTAATTTAGCTTTTATAATTAAATGACTGAGTTAAATAATAAAAACAAAATTTAGAACTAAACTAAATTATTAAGACAATTAAAATGAGAAAGAAGTAATTTGTATGAAAGAGAGGAGAGATAAAAAGATAAAGAATTGTAAACTTAAAGTTAATTATGAAGATAGCAATATATATATATATATATAACAAGCCTATGAAGGATGAGAGCAAAAAAAATGAAAATGTCACATCCAGAAAAAAAAAGATGGGAGGGGAACCAAGTATAATTAAGCACCAATTCCAGCCTTATTCTGATTGCCGACATTAACTAAAAGAGTCTCCAAAAAGTTCATACAAGAATAAGATTTCGCAGTTGAGCAGGACATTAATACGACGTTACGCCCATTCACCTTTTGCTTTGTTTAAATTGGAGGCTGGGCTTTCCAATAAAGCTTTGGTAGCAGGATATGATTTTATATTAATCTCCAGTGTTGGCAGTCTAACTCTTAATAGGGATTCCCTGCAAAGTTGTGGTAGAAATAAAACAAAAAGGGAAAAGTGGCGCTTGCTATCTTCTATCTTTTTCACTTTCTAAGACAACAGCTCCCAAAGCTGCAATGAGATGGCTAAAGTGAGATGAGGGCAAGAACAGAATCGCTGTTATTATATTCTAAACCTCAGAACACAATCTAAACAGTACCCCACTCGAAACTTACTAGTTTCTGGAGTCTTTGTTGTAGGAACATTAAATGGTTTTAGGATGAATATGTTTGGGCATGAAGAAGAGGATGTTGTGAAATGCAGAGAGGCTAAACGTCTGGCTTTGGAGGGAGCTTGAATAAATGGTTGTACATCCTCCACCAGTTCATAGAAGCTTCCTCAACTGTGCGGTATGTCCAGATATGTTGCTTGTCTTTCTCACGAGCCTCCAAAATCTCCTGCAACAAAAGGAAACATAGAGTAAATAATCCGTTCAGTCACGCAGAGTTATGTAAGTTATATGATGCCACAGTATTATGTACCAATAACACTTGACGCTACAACAAAAGATGATCTTCGACTTATGTGATATTAGATCTCACGTAACATGGATATATCAAATCATCAATGAAATATAAAATGCAGGGTAAACCAGAGTAGAAATAAGAATAGGTATATGTAGGTCCAGCTCCATATATAATGTATACAAATTTCTGCTAAAACATGCCAAAATGATAACCAAAGAGAAATGCCCATTAATACAAACATTAAATGCTCTGCAAAACTTATGATGAGGACATCTCTCATTTATTTTGAGCTGCTTAATGGCTCAAAAGGTGCAGATGGCAGTTGAGTGGAATAAGGTAACTGCATACAAGATGTACTTTTGGGTGAGCTTTCAAGCAACAGAAAATAACATTTTGGGAGACCTAGATGTTACCTAAAGAACGTTTGCATCATACCCATATGCTTATTGGTGATTAGGGGGCACACATATGACCCATAGTTATTTTTGACTTTTTGTGATACTACATTGCACTTGCAAAGCTTTTTCCAATATAATATAGCTAGATGACTAGTGAAGTTTCTTACTCAGCTTCTTCCCTCTAAAAACTAATAAACACTAATAAATTTTCCTTGATGTGACACTGCATTTTGTATACATCCCAGTGATGGAAAATTTAAGAGTATTATATATAAAGATGTATGGGTCCTCTTAATAAGGTTGTCGGATTTACAATGCATAACGATATTCAACCATTCGNTTTTGTATACATCCCAGTGATGGAAAATTTAAGAGTATTATATATAAAGATGTATGGGTCCTCTTAATAAGGTTGTCGGATTTACAATGCATAACGATATTCAACCATTCGGACAAGCATGCACATGGCATATTCAGACAACTGGGCAAACAATGTTTTCCGGACATATACTACTGGACCAGGATTTGCAACTTCAATCCCATGCAGACCCCAAAAGATGTTCAGTCCTGCAGAGTATGACATCCCAGCAAAACAACAGATATTGCTGTAAACTCAGCAGTTGCAGCTGCCTACAACTCTATGCAAGTGACTCATAGTTTCTCAACTCTTTGCAGCACCAACATTGCTTCAATCACTTGGTCAGTGTTTTGAAGAGTTAAACTATGTAGTTCAGTGGCTTGACGTACTACATTTATCATAATAATAATAAAATGCAAAGGCCACCCTAAGTGGATCAACGGGATAAGAGACAATGTGGCTTAAATATTTAGAACGATTACAAGTTACTAAGGGAAAAAGATCAATGTTTTACTCTTTTAAGCACAAACAGGTTCAGAGAACTCAAATTTATCACATATAACATCTAGAGTATGCTATGATGTGCCAATATCTTCTTCAGGTTAAGATTTAATTGTGGTTAAGTACTCAAAGGCCAAACAGCTCAATGATGTAACATGATTTAACCGTTAAAGCTTCAAAAATAGAAGGCAGTTCAAACGACACATTTATTTGCCTTAAAAAAAATTGACACATTTATCAAAGTCATTTTAAGTTCACTACATCCCCTTGGGTTTGCAGACCATCTTAAGTGTTTACTACTATCTATTGGTACGCTCATCATCTTCTTTAAACCCTTTACAACATTAAATATCCCTACATTTCAGTCTTATGTCATTTTCATTGGAAGCATAAACAGATCTCAGTTAATTTCAATGTAAAAGGCTTGTCAAGTGTTTTCAACTCAAATTGTAGCCGGACTCAAAATAAGTTTTCTGGAACAAGGTTGTTAAAAACTAGTTTTAGTACTTAAAAACTTAAGTTTTTACGTTTTTAGGGTCAAAAAAGGGTTGACTCGCTCTAAAGTCACAACTATAGGTGAAAAGGGACCAAGTTGCGTATTAACTCGGTAAAATAGTACAAAATCGTTCAATCGTACGGGTCCATAGGTAAATTCGTCGAGTCTACCTATTTGGCTTAGTATGGAGTTTTTTCAGTTTCCAAGGGCATTTGGGGCATAAAAAAGAATTAAAAGGTAAAGGGGTTAGGGCACGATTTCATTCTTTCTGTCGTAGGAGGACTCGCAAGTCGCAAGGGGCCGCCGAGTCGCCGTGGAATCAGAGAGACACGGCCATCGAGCTGCCGTGAAATCAGGGGAGGAGACGAGCTGACAGGGCCGCTGAGAGACGTCGTGTTCGTTGCAGATCAGGGACGTCGTGGCGCCACCGATGTTCATTGCAGAAGGATGCGAGTGAAACGATGCATCCTGGGTTGACGGGTGACAAGGCGATGATCATTGCGGCAACGTAGAGGGATATAGTGAGTAGCTGCAAACGTTTGATCCATGTGTTGTTTGACTTTGATATGATATGATGATTTTTGAGCCTGATTGACTTAGTTTTTTTACTTGATCCCCTTTCTCTTTCTTATCGTATGTTTCTTATGATCCAGAATCCAGTTTTCTTATGTGAATTGTGTTGTTTTTTGCTTCCAATTTTCCCAGTTTTCTTATGTTCCAGAATATTTTGGCAGACCGGCGACTCTGATCAATTTCCCTTTTTTTTTTACTATGGAGCCCTTTTTTTTGTTGTCAATCCACCGTGATCTCATTTTTATCTTTATGAATTATTGTTAGTTTGTTACTCATTTAATTGATTCATTGCTCATGAGAGTCATGACACATGTTAATATTCGATTCGAAATTGGCTTCCTGTTTCTTTTTTGTTTTTTTGTTTGTTAGATGTGATATCCCTTTGACATTACTGAAACTTATGTTACAAATTCTGCAATGTTATTGCCTTGTTGTCCATTTCAATGTTTTTCTTTTGTTGAACCTTTCAATGTTTTAATATATTCTAGTCAATTATGAAACTCGAAAGCTTGTTGGTCGCTAATTGCTACTTAGTAAATAACTTGCATTTGCTATTTTTTCCTATTTTTGTTTTCTACACTTTGATACCTTGTTTTTTACAGAATTAGCTAACAGGTGACTTGTAACCAAGATAATGGCTAGCACTGCCTCAAGTTCAGGAAAACAATAGAGGAAAAATCTTTGTGGTAATAGGTCTGATATTGGCTGGATGCATGGAATTGATGTATACGAGAATGGGAAAAAAACTAAATGCAAGTATTGTGACAAGATACTTAGTGAAATTTTTCGATTTAAGCACCATTTGGCCGGTACACGCAAAGATGCCGAACCTTGGCTATCTGTGCCAGATGAAGTAAAAAAAAAGTGTTTTATTAGTCCTAGCATCAATTGAGCAACATTCTCATTTGAAGAAAAAGGCTATGTATGGTGTTGGGCATGATAACGACATGGAAATTGAAGTGTAGCAAGAAAATCTGAATCAACAAAGTGGCGCTGGTACCTCAGGTACATTTAACAAAACTAGTAGCTTACGTGTTGGGAGTAATAGCCAAGTGATGTAGATCCTAATTATGTAATGAAGGATAATATTGTGCAGAATTCTGATGGCATGCAACAAGATCTCAGTGGCTGAGAATTAGTTGGATTCGATTTAGTTTCAGATTTGGAGAATCTGTTCTTTTAGTTTATTTTCTGTTAGGTTGCAAGAGTCCTAGTTTTGATAAGGTTGTTAGTTAGTTTGTTGAGAGTCTTAATTCTGAAACTTTATATTGTCTGGCTGTTGAGAGTTGTTTTTTTTATCATCTCTTTAATAAAATTTTCAGTTCAGAAATTTTCTGAATTCTGAGTTCGTGTGTGCACGTTCTTGACCTTGGATTATTTCCAAGGTGCTGGTGGATTCCTGCAATTTAATTAGTCGATATTCGACTGCTTGCACTGGCGACATCGACACCCTTGTTAGCAGATCTTTGTG
>LTAE01004869.1:61189-72463 GCA_001647135.1 Pontederia paniculata | reverse complement strand
ATATAGATATATATATATAAACATATAAATTATATATATTTATTCTACATTTAATTGTTAAACATGAAACTAATATTTTCTTATTTTAAGTAATTTTTTGTTAATCTTAATAGACTTTTTTTTCTCACTTATTCTTATCAATCTTATATAAGATTATAATTTATGAGAATATAGGTTGGTATTCTAGATAATATCGTAATCTTGTTTTGATATTCTTATTCCCGTTTGGTTGAAGATTTATATTTGAGGGATTTTAGAAGTTTGTATTACGAAGTATTTGGATATGGTTAGAATAAAAGAAAGGATTTAAAAAATGATGAAATTGGTCATTGTCCATTTTGTTTAAATTTTGTTCTAACCATTCTTATTTCATCCTTGTGAAATTAATAGTCAATGTTTCCTTCACACAAGAGTTGCCACAACTTAATCTTCATCCAAACATTGAAGAACAAATAGGTTGTTGTCCTTATTCTTTATTTTTTTATAAATGCTCTTATTTGTTATTTACATAAATAAAAATTACCCTCTTTACAATACGATTCTTGATTAAGTAGATATTATAGTGATTTTTTGCAAGCATATTTGACTTTACTGAGTCAAATAATTGTTTAACATGTATTTGAAACTTCTTAGTAGATTATCCTCAAATGCTACCTATTAAGCGCAAACTTGCCTTAATATAAATTACATAAACTCTGATGCATGTGTATTGAACATGTTGTGATATTTGTGTGATCTAAATTTTGTAAAGAATTGATTAAGATGGCTTATAACTCTTATCAATTGAATGCTCCTATTTGCGGATGTGGTGTGTTCCAAAGATGTCATGAACCAAAAATAATCTTGGAAGACATTTTTGGGGTTGTTCAAAATACAATGTAAAGATTGATTCATAACAATTGCTTATATATAAAGTTATCATATGCTACATTGATGTATCTACATTTTGTTTGCAAGATAAGAATGCAAATGAAATTTGTAGTTTTTTCGATGGTTGGACTCCCTTGTTGTCGAAGATTGTAGTAGAGTGGTTATTATTGGTTTACTTAGGAAGGTTCAAAAATTCGAAGGTATAATTAAACAACACAAATGTGAGAAGCTAATATGTTCCCTTGTTGGCTTGTTTGTATGCTGACTATTAGTGAAGTGTAACTTCATTGTGGAATTTGTGCTACGAAAAAATGTTATATGATTATCTATGTTAACGAAATGTATGTTTTTTATTGAACAATTTTATTGTACAATATAGTACTATGGATTATGTATAAACAACGTACATATACATAGTAGTATGGATTATTTATATTGTACAACATTTTTAGGGTTGCAAAAGATCATGCTCGCCCTTTAACACTATCAAAGTACATGTCATTTTCTAGATATCGCTTAATGAAATTAAGTATAAACAACGTACTAGCACTATGCATTATTGTACTTTAAAAGGAAATGAGATTGAAGACTTTAGCATTCTAAATTGTGACTTTAAAATTCCAAAGGTCTTCTCCATGCATTTTTTAAGTTGAGCATGTTGGTGATCATAAAGTTCTTTAGCATTGTGGTATCTTGTTGTACGTGGGTTGGTGTTAAATTCACTCAAACGATATTTACTATCTCGATATGGAGCAAGAAACTTATCATTATTAGCATATCCAGAATCAACAAGATAGTATTTACTTGTTCACAAGTAAAAAAATTGAAATTGATTTACTTACTACCAAAAAGCATATCACAAAAAAAATTCAATAACTTCGGGTACTACAAAACCTCCTTCTTCCACACACCATCAGAGTATTCTCATGTTCGCTCTTCAGCCCTCTCAACCAATTCATATGAAAAGAAAACTGCAATCAAAAGACGTAACATCCATCATAATTTGTGAGATTGTGCCCTTACGAATTCAAAAATGTTATTGATCTTCCTTTTAACCAAGGCAAACATACGAGTTCGATCGATTGCAGCAATCACATTCTGCAATGCAATGTTGATCTACTTAGTAATCACTATTATTTCAATAAATCAGAACCTACATATTGACTTATCGCAAAATATGAATGAAAATAGCGATTGCCATGAATGCATGGGTGGACACTACATTTGTACTTGATAAAACAATGGAATCATTACTTAACAAGCATATTACTTGAGCAAATGGTTAAAATGTCGTGAAATGGTCTCTCTCGAGTGTTGGAACTTCTCTACGACCTACATAATATAGAAAAAACCTCAATTGCTCTTGTGTAGTAACTTGTCTTGTACTAGATATGACTCCCTTTGACACATGTATTTTCTCAAGCTTGGAAAACATACTCTTTCTCAATCGAAATGTGTCGTAACATCTCTCTGGGTGGCCACCCAAAATGTCCTTATCGAGTTCATGATCAGGTCTACGAGGAATCTTAATGTTGCCAATTCGGGTTAAAGAATTAAACAACCTACTTGCCAGTATAGTTGTTATCACTTGCTGATGAAATTGTTCCTCATCGAGCAACAAGTCAATCAACTTATAATTACCATCTATAATGAGAGGAACACATTAACATTAGTTAATTCATATAAAAGATCAATTATATCATATAAAAATTAACAAGATAATAATAGACATAAGAAAATTATGAATGAAGATAACCCATAGAACATGACCAAGAGATAAGTCACAGAACATAACTACAATTTGACACATCATATAACACAACAGAAACTATGGTAGATGGTCCATTCCCAGGATCATAGTACCAACTATGTCCATTACAAAAGCAAAATATAAATAACTAATTAATGCAAGTAAAATAAAAGTTCAAAATATTATTCCAAAACAAAAATCACATATCATTTTAAAAGGTGGGATAATAACAACTAATATTCAATCTAATACACTTTAGTCAACATCATGATCAATCCTATGATATGCAACAAAGCGAGTACCAAAAGCTATAGGTTGAGTTGGATACACATAACCATTATTAAATCGAGCACTTTCAAATCCAAAACTGCTTCCATTCGGGTTCTTAGTGAAGTATGACCCAAATGTAGTTGTTGTAGCTATATTTGTTGTTCCAAGTGTAGAAGTATTTGTTGGTGCAGCTATAGATGAGTATCTACGATGATAATAAAAAAGTTGTTGCATAATTCATGTTTCTAATGTATCATCATTACCCAATGCATGAAGGACCAAAGGTTATTCTCATCCTTGAATGATTCCATCTTGTAAGTTTCATTCCAAGAGTGATGCTAGGAACTTTCTCATATAACTTTGCCCAACACTCTTCCTGAGAATATATAATGAGGTTCTTATGTTTTTTCCTTAACAATAATTCATTTATGATGTTCAATCTCTTTTTCCCTAATTTGCAAGATCAACCATAGCTTGAAACATTTCAAAAGACGCACTGATCCTATGTGAGGTAGGAGCCAAAGAACTAGAGGACGCCTTTTTCAAGTAGAAGAAGGTTGAGTTTCAGGTAAGATTGATTCATAAAATGCAATTATACCTGAAAATTGGCTATTAGTTGAAAAATCATACATATTTGGCCCAAAAAAACTCACTCTTAACAAAAGAAATAGTGCAAGTAGGTGTAACACTTTGCCACATGTTGTCATTCTTATTGAAGTTGAAGCCTTCTAAATTTATATCATTAGTTCGGCCACTAACTTTTTCATCATCATACTCAATTGTTAAGGCATAGTTGCGGAATGACCATATCTTCTAGTAGCGATTGTTTAAAAAAATAGTAAGATCATGTCATTATAGAGGGGAAATGACTTGTCCTTAATCCATGCATAGTGCTTGTTAGCCTAGTAGATAAAGTTTAATGTTAGTAAGGACATATTTATATCACGAATACGCTACTTAAGATTGACTTTAGTTAACAATCATCACCATAACCTCTACCCACATAGTAGCATCTCCAATAGGGGTGTTATGCTCGCTATTATATCCCCATCCGTTGTCGTTAGCTAAAACTTTATATAAGTTGAAACTTTTTCTCAAAATTTTCATCCTATGTTTGATATGGTACACATCAAAATCCTTTTTCGTGATATAGTCGAACCTTAGCCGTATTCTTTTCCATGTTTTACTAGAAAATTGTCAATTGTTACAATTGCCCTCAAAGTTCTCTTGCGTCAGAAGGCCGATAAATATAGCATCCATTTCATTGTTCCAATTAGCTATTCTTTTTTTTATGTGTCGGGCCATCTTTATTTTGTCGGGATTGCTTGGTACTCATTATTCCTTGACAAGTGAAAGCAATGGAAAACTGAAATACAACAATATGGCAGGCCATATGATAACAACACATCATAGGACCATAAGATGTTCATTTCAAACAACACATGACAATAATATAAAAAATTGTGAACGGATCTTACTCATGCATAAAGGCCAACATTTTGAGTAATTAACATATCTATGTCATGAGAAAAAAATGACCAATGATGATACAAGATCTTACCGTAGGATAATTGTTGACGAACAAAAAACCGTGGACAAGTTAGACGTCCAATGCTAAATTTAGGAAGAAACATATTTATTTATTTTGTTCTGGTGGAAAAAGAAACAAAACGTGAGAAAGTTAGAACGAAATCATAGAAACAATCAAAAAATAATGAAGCTTCCATAAAAAAAAGTTAATATATGGTAACAATCCTTGAGGCAACTATTCCATCAAATGATATTAAGCATGTTTAAAAATATCATTAATGTTAATATAATCAATAGGTAAAGATGTTAAAATTAAAATTTCATATTTAAATTAAATTTTAAATAAATAACATGCCTTTAACTTTTCATCCATAAACGACAACATATTAATTCACAATTTTCTTGTGATACATCATCATAAAGCTTTCTAAGCGCTAACATATTTCCACCTTTATTTTCAAAGTGCTAGCATAATTTTGCTCGATTTTTCTTGAATCCTTGATGGATTAACATATTGGTTGTATTTTTCGCATGAGGAATATTAATATCTATATCAAATTTATCCTAAAAGTTCAAAATTACACGTTAAAATTATAATAATAAGACAAATTTTGAAAGATATTTTAATCAAAAATAATTATCGTTGTTAGGGCATGTATTGGAATCAAATGACATTCTTCAACATCATACCAACTTTGGCAATTGAATGACATTTTATCTCGACAAATAATACCAACCTCACTGATAAACTCTTTCGTCCACTTACTGACTAGACGTGTCTTCCCCTTCTATATTTCTATTTTTGGTTTTCTAACTGCTTTAATGAATTTGATCAAATCGACATTGATTGTCTTCCCGCGTTGTGAAACTTTAAAAAGTATAAAAGTTTCAAGATAACTTCTTGTTGTGTTCCTCAATGGATCGATTAGGACTCGCATTTCAATGTCTAGTAGGAACTCCTTCCCTTGGTATTAGATTTAGAGCTTAGCATAATAAAAACAAATTATGTTTGGACTTATTCAACATATATGAATTGTGTATACTAAAATTAACATGATAATAAAAATATGTGTTTTAGACATGTATTCATAAAAAAATAACTTACCAATGGCATTGTTGAGTGTGTGATATGTGTTTTCTAGTTGTGCATTATCACAGGATGGATGAGAAAGCACAATTGATAGTCTAGTTGATCTAAAATTTTATCTTTTTTGTGTCATATGCCCTGCAAATTTATGTAATTAAAAATCAACATTTGTCAAAAATTAAACTTTGCATAATTAAAAATAAAGCTGATGAATAATAAGAAAACATGCAAACCCTTGTTAGATATCAACAACAGTATCATCTGAGTTTTCTTGTTCATCATTGCTTAAATTGATTGTTTCGTCCTCAAATTCAATCTCATCATCAACTACAATAGTTTTACTATTGTCGATTTGAGCTCACTCATTATTTCTATTTCTCCTATTAAAAGATAAATTTCATCAATTATCATGTTGGTCGCCTGACAAATAATTTCTTGATATGGTTCACCAATAGTATCGTTATTGATTTCACCATTTTTCTTATTTACTTCAACTTCTATGATACAATAAAAAATTGTTGATTTAATCTTTTGTACAATGTTCCAATCACCCCTAATTTATTATCTTTAACATAGAATACTTGTTATGTTTGTGATGCAAGAATGTATTGATCATTGATATACCACTGACGAGAAACATTAACACTTGTAAAGTATTTGTCTTTTTATATTACTCTTGTATTTTCATAATCTCACCAATCAGATCGAAAAGAAAAACACTATGATCTTTGATGTAACTTAACTCAATAATATTCTTAATGATGCTAAAAAAATCAATATCATAGGATTGATGACATCCTTTGACTACTATGCCACTATTTTGAGTTATAATTTTTTTTCCTTTCTTAAAGTATGGAACTAAATGTCATTACTAAATAGACCACCTAGCTCTTGAGCTAGGACCAAATGACAAGAAATAAAGAGCATCTCAAATCTTTTTGTTGTCATAATTTGATAATCTAATTATATCAATATTTTTATATTAGATGATGCAATTAAATTTCTTTCAACATGTTTATTAATGTAATAAGCAATATATTAGATTATATTAACAATTCTTGAAATCAGTTTATGAATTTTTTATCGTGTCTTCTTGTACATTTATCCCGCTCATCTTTTGCAATTCACCAATATGTTCCCTACAGAAAGAAATAATTCATAATGTTAGTGCATTCAAAATGTACAAATAAAAAATTGCAATGAAGGTACACTTACTCTAAGTACGAGGCTCTTTCCACACAACTATTTAAAATACACCAACCAACTTTCTCAACAATAGACTTATGCATGATTTTAATGTTATTTGGTGAGCCAAGTATCCAAACATAATGTTTAAACATTGATAGCTCACTATTTGTTGTGCTACCATCATAATTTATTTCTTCTTGGTTGAAATTTATTTCTACTATGATTAAATACCATTAACAAAATGTCAAGCATTCACTATCAATATATGCTTCAACAATTGAACCCTAATGTCAAGCTTTGTTTCTCATATAGTTTTTCAACTTGTGAAGAAATCTATAAAAAATATTGAATTGAATTTTTTCATAAACTTAACTTAAGAAATAAAAACACAAAAAAGAGTACCGTTCAATCAGATACATCCAACAATATTGCATTAGTCCTTAAGCATTGCTTCTTCAAGAAAATGGATATCCAAACGAACCATGATATCAAAGAATGTCGATGGAAATATTTTTTTCGGCTTGCATAAAGATTTCAACTATTCAAATAAAGGTTTTTTTTAACAAGCGTAAATGAAGTTAGATATATTAAGTTAGAAAAAATTCTTTATATTTTTAGAAATTAAATAAGATAAAAAAGAAATAATTTAGAAATGAAACTTCTATCATAGGATGGGAATAGAGATTGTCCTTGTTTTGTTCTATATTCAATAAGAAATTGATTGCTAGTAAATTATAATTGAATCGTTTGGTCTAGAAATGCTCGGAAAAAAAAGTAGTGGGACGTACAATACTTAACCGACCCGGGCGTGAGGGGAGGACCTTTTATACGAAATTTATAGGGTATTTTCTATTCGGGATATCCCCTTTAATTATATAAATGAAATGAAATTCTTAATCAAATTTATTTTTCACTTAATTTAATTTCTTAACTTTTTTTTATCCAATCTTTTCAAATATTCTATTTTTAGTGATGTACGACACAACTACTTAAAGAAAATGGCAAATTCCATGAACAAAGTATATATATATATATATATATATTATATATATATATGCATATATATGTATTTCCATATAGCCACGAATTGCAACAGGTAGCAAAATATGACAATCATGACTATTTAAATCATAAATATTTTTTTAATTTACATTCACACATCGGTCAATATTAGATGCATAATTGTTGGAAAACTTGATCAGATTTAATCATTTACAAAATCATCTTTTGTCTTAGGAGAACAATGTATAAGAAGTTTGTGGCATCAAAAGTTTATCTCCATTTGAAATCAAATGTAATTCTAATCTTATGCCCTTATCTTGTCAATCTAAGCAAGCTTTTGGACCATCCTTTATTTTTGAATCAATATATAATAAAGTTTCTAAGATATTGTCACATATGTTTTTTTTTAATATGCATAACATCAATGTTATGTCTAATCTTTAGTGTTTTTCAATAAGTCAATTGAAAGAAAATGTTTTTTAGTCCAATTTAACTTGATATATGTGTGTTTTATCTTACAATTTACTGATAATTTTCCAAATATGACATTTGTATTATTAATTTGTTCAAAAACCTTTAGACAATGTTTTTGACTTCGATCTATTTTCCTTAGTATCGTCAAATTGCTTGCGATGATGTATCCATATGAGATTTCTAGCTAGAAAGCGCCGATGACCCATGTAGCATATTTTTTTCAATATTTCAAGAATAGAGAAGATGTATCCTTATTGCAATTAAGACATTTTAAGAACCCTTTTGTACTTCAACCTTATAAGTTTTCGTATGCAGGAAAGTCTTTGATCATTCATGAAAGTGCAATATGCATTCGAAAACTTTGGCCAAAACACAAATCATGTGTCATAACACCGTGTTCCCATAGTTGTATCAGCTAATGCACTAAAGGTTGCATATAAACATCAATGTCATTACCAGGTGATCTAGGGCCTAGGATTAGCAATGCCATAAATAAAAATGGATCCTTCATGCATTTCCATGGTGGCAAGTTGTATGATATGAGCTTTACATGACAAACACTATAAAAGTTACTCATATTAGCAAAAGGATTGAAACCATCACTTACAAGACCTAATCTGACATTCCATGGATCATTTGCAAACCATGGATGTTTACTATCAAAATCTTGCCATGTGAAACACATTCTTATGAGTGTCTCTCTTATCTTTACGCCACCTTATATCATTAGCTATGTTTCTTGACATAAATAGTCTTTGAAGCCTCAGTAAAAGTGGGAAATGTCTAAGTATCTTCTATCGAACCTTGTTACATACCTTCATTTTTTATATCTAGATTTCTAGTATATTCGTGCTCATTTTAAAATTCATTTTCTTTTTTGAAAAGAATGAAAACATTCTTATAAGCATGTATCATGTATAACCCAAGCCTAAATCTCGCATGACACGCTTGGATTCATTAAGTGCTTGAGGAAGGGTCTCACGATAGGTAATGCAAACTTGAAACGTCAAGGCATCCTATCAGCACCTATGTTGCTCATTGCTCCAATTATTTTCAAATGACAAAAAATAGTAAAAATGATAGTTTTCTATAATTTTTACACCCTAGATATAACTCACACTCCTCTTTGAGTAGTTTAAAAAATTTATCTACATGTTCACTTGCAACCCCAGTAGAAGTACTTACATTTTCTTCAATTGAAGTCCATAGGTTTTTCATTATTATGTGTAGAGTTTCTCACAAGAACATCTTGTAAAATATCATTTATATCATCTCCTAATATATTATCAGATGCATTGTCAGATTGTTCATTAGTGATTTTTGACTCGATTGCATCATCATGATACAATCATCTTTACTCTTTATCAAAGTCATCTAGAAGTAAATGATCTTTTACTTCTTGTATTGGCCGAAAGTAACGATTTAGGCATTTGCAACATGGACAATAAGCCCTATTTAATGAAACATAATGAGTAGTAGTAATATTTATGAAATCATTTAACGATTAATGTATTAACGACTTCTTCTCAAAGAATGCTTAATCCACCTTCTTTTCATGTTTTGATAGCCTAATTTAAAGTTTTTACTTAGTAATAGACCAAAAGTTTAAAAAATAAGTTATATGCGCATAGTCTAACATAGTATTATAATTACATTATAACAAACATAAAACTTCATAACTAACATACCGTTGAACAACCAATTTCGCAAATGCAAATTGCTCTTCAACAATCTGAAGCATTTAAAAAAAATAAACCTTTTAGTAATTGAATTGAATCCAAATAAATTCTAAGAGAGGTGGCACGCCACTAGGCAAGGACAAACGTGCATTCATCTCTTTACACGAAGAGGTGACGTAGGGCATTTATGTGCACAAAGACTACTACGTGGACATCGCCTCTTTGTGTGATGATGTTGATAGTCATATCTGTGAACGGGCAAGACTACCATGGATTGCGTCTCACAAAGACGTCATCTTTGTGTGTTGTGGCATCATCTCTGCGCTAAGAGACAATCTCGATGTTGCCTATGCTCCTTACGACCGTGCAAGACAATCATCGTAGACGGTCCTGTGGTGACTAGAGACGACGTAGTATGAGACTCACCCAAGGGAGGCAAGTGCTTAAGCGGGGAGGCGAAGGATGATACGTGCACGTGAAAGAAGAGAGAAGAGATGAAGTTTAGGTTAAAAGAATTTTTCATAATAATAATTAATTAACATTTTAAGTCCAAGTTAGCTTATTTATCTTAGTGGGAAAAGAATTATAGTAGGAGGGAAAGACTTGAAATATATTTTTTAATGAAAACGAAAAATATTTAAGTATAATTTTTTTTATTTTATATTTTTTGAGAAAAATTAAGGAGACAATCTTAAATAACTTTTTTATGGAAAGTAAAAAATATGTTATTATTCTGTATTTTGATGAATTTTTTATTAATCATTTTGTATATACATAGTTAATAGTATATATTTAATATGTACATTATTTTCTATAATTCAAGTACATGTCTGATAATGTTGAAAATTTTTTGAAAACAATTTTTTAGCTTATTAAAAAGAATAAATTAATAACTATAAAATATATTTAATTTTTTTGTTGATTAGCAAATTAATAATGTTCATTATTTACACAATGATTATAATTAACTATGAAATTCTAATTTGTGGCAACTATATACATTTGTTGCCACGAAAAAGATATTGTGGTAATAACTATATAGTTATTGTTGTTATGCCTTGAATTATTATACCCTGTATTAAAAATTGTGAAAGAAAAAAAAATGAGAGAAAAAAAGAAAATTTGTGGCGGTAGCGAAGGACTTGGGCCGTTAGAGTTTGGGGCCCCCGCGATACCAAAAACTTGATGCGAAAAATGTTGAACACGCAATTCAAAATGCTAGCAAGTGCACTAGTCGAACAAGTAATAAAGTGTAAGAGTAGAGTTGTCGATCCCACGAGGAATTATATAACTACCTAATTAGAATTCTAGGCTAATAGGAGATAACATTAGTTTCAGGATTGGGTTTTAGAAAACTAATAATATAAAACTATAAGTAATAATATATATATATATATATATATATATAGGGATGATAACTAGGG
>LTAE01004869.1:48906-60422 GCA_001647135.1 Pontederia paniculata | reverse complement strand
ATGTCACGGCCCGTAAATGAAGATGACTTCAATATTCCCAAGTCGTAACGGCCCGTGACAGATTGTCACGGCCCGTAACTCGGGAGTTGGGCGCTTTTGGACGTCGGTTTGTCATACTTATGGCCCGTAGCGGAGTATTACGGCCCGTAATGAGTTTGAATTTGGCATCCGCAACTTCTGTCGACGCCGTGAGAACAGGTAACGCTCCGTGATAAACACCTTCACGGCCCGTAACAATATGTAACGGCCCGTGATGGTCTTGAATTGTAAATGCGGAGCTTCGGCATGTGGTCGTGATGCGCGTCGCAGTCGTGATAGCCTCCATAATGGCCCGTGACCATCTGTCACGGCCCATGATAAGTGTTGAAATTTCGGCACCGCTACGCTGCTTCTCCTTGATGCATCACTGCCCGTAACCCTTTGTAACGGCCCGTGATGGCTGCAAAGTATTGATTTCTTCCTCCCGAACACGTCCATTTGCGATGCAATTAATTGTTGATCCTTCTTCCACCTTTTCCATATGATTTCCTATAAAATACACCAAACAAGAGTAGATTTCGGACTTGGAAGAATTTAAGAAAATAAAGATCGAAATAGATGCATGCTATATGAAAATGGCTCTGAATAATGTCTAATGCAAGTCCTAAAATATGTTATAAAATGCATGCATCACCCCCCGCGATACGAACCTTTATATATAAGGGTTAAGGTTTGTATGATGAACTCTCTTCTTCCATATAGTGAAAACTCTTTGGTTATGACCTCCTTTGCATGTGGATGTTTGCCTCTTGTTCACTTTGATTAAGAGGGTTTTACCATGTTAAAAATATGTGTGTCAATCTTTCTTTCTCGTTTTAATTCGTTATTTTGATTTTTGATCGATCCCTCGCTCAATAATCCCAACAAATTGGTATCAGAGCACGAGGTTTTCGCAATCAATTTATTGAAGATGCTACAACGAAATTTGACATCGAGAAGTTTGAGGCACACAAATTTAAATTCGTGGCAAGTTTGGATTTTTCTATCTTGGTTCATAATAAATTGAAGAAGACGTTATCTGGAAAGAAACTCGATACTATGAAGACGTTTGCTTGAGAGGAACTTGATGAGAAAACCATGTTCGTGATCTAATTATGTCTGACGAATGATGTTCTTCAGGAAGTTCTCGCAGAGAAGACATCGACGGATCTATGGCTAAAGTTGGAAACTATGTACATGACAAAAACCCTAGCAAATCGACTTGTATTGAAGCAATGATTGTACACCTTTCGTATGACGGAAGGTATCAGATCTCATACTAGCGAGTTAGTTACCCTTATCAATGATTTGAAAAATATAGATGCTAAGACTGATGATGAAGATCAAGCGTTATTGCTTCTATGATCTTTGTCATCTTCATATAAAACATTTAAAGAAACTTTGATCTACGGTATGGATAAACTTACTTTTGATGATGTGAAAGATAGACTTTTGAGTAAGGAAAAACTGGACAATGAATTGGATCAAGCAACAAATCAGATGAGCATGCCCCATGTTTGACACAAGAGACAGACATCAAATAAGAAATCCGAATCAAGATATATCCAAATCTAAATCGAAGCATAGAGATAAAGTTTGCAATTATTATAAGAAAAAAGGTCATATCAAGACAAGGTGTTACAAATTGCAAAACAAAAATAAGAAGTTGAATGAGAACAACGAGAAGAGAAATCAGAAGTAAGATGTAGCAGATACTAGTATAGTTGAGAGCGAAAATGAAGATGTTTTGGTTGTGATGATGACTAACAAATCCAAATATTCAAATGAATAGATTCTCTATTCTGGATGCTCGTACCATATTGTCCTAATAAGAATTGATTCTCCACATACAAGCCGATTGAAGGTGGAGTTATTCTTATGAGCAATAATGCAGCTTGTAAGACTATTGATATTGGGTTCATATTAAGGTGTACGATGGAGTTGTCTGAACTTTAACAAATGCCAAACATGTCCTTGATCTGAAAAAAATCTCATTTATGTTGATGTTCTGGACTCAAATCGTTGCAAAGTTGTTACAGATTCTAGTGGAATGAAACTTTCTCGAGGTGCTCTTGTGTTGATGAAAGGTTAAAAAATTGGTAGCTTGTATATTCTTCTTAGTTTATTCGTAACATGTTCAGTAGTGATTTCATCATCCATTTCAGAAGAAGATTCTACAAAATTATGGCACATGCGTTTATGTCATATGAGTGAGAAAATCATGCAAGTTCTAAACAACAAATGTCTTCTTCCAAGGTCAAAAGTTGGAATGTATGTGAACATTATATTTTTGGAAAGTAAAAGAGAGTCAGTTTCAATTCAGCAATTCACAGGACAAAGGGAATCCTAGATTACATCATTCATATTTATATGGTCCTTCTCAAGTTCCTTCAAAGAGAGATAATAGATATTTGCTTATATTTATTGATGTCTTTTCAAAAAAGTTTGGGCTACTTCCTGAAACAAAGAGATATTTTTGACATATTTAAGTTGTGGAAAATTTTGTTATAAACATTAATTGAAAATTTTGTTAAGAGACTGAGAACAACTAATGGACTCGAGTATTGTTGTTCAAAATTTAATATTTTTTGTAAGAAAGAAGGTATTGTAAAATACTGCACAATTGTAAAGACTCCACAGAAGAACAACGACATTGCAGAAAAAATGAACAAAACACTACTTGAAAAAACTCGATGCATGCTATCAAATGCAGGATTAGGAAAGGATTTCTGAGTAGAAGCTATCAACCTGGATGCCATTTAGTCAATCGATCCCCCCATCGATCATTGGATTTGAAGATTTTTGAAAAAGTGTTGTCAGATAGTCCTCCTAATTACTCACATTTAAGAGTTTTTGGTTGTCATGCATATGCATATATAAATGATGGAAAACTTGAATCTAGAGTTAGAAAGTAGCATATTTGTTGGTTATAAATTATGGTGTCCCGTGGTCAAGAAATTTATTCTGAGTACAGATGTTTTTGATGAATATGTGATACTTCACTCGAGAAAATAGTTATCTATGATTAATGATACAAAAAAAATAGAATTATTTGGAGAAGGTGGAGCTGAAATTTATAAATTCTTCTAACGAAAAGAAAGAAGCCAGAGATGTTGCTCCTGAAGTTCAAGCATCTCCCGAGACTCAACAATAATATATGTTGGCTCGTGACATACAGAGGAGATAAACAAAAGCACCACAAAAATTGAAATTTGAAGATTTGGTAGCTTATGCTTTAAGTGTTGCTGAAAATATTGAATTTTCTGATCCTTCCACATATAATGAAGTTATATAAGCTCCATATTACTCCAGATGGATAATAGCTATGCAAGAGGAGATGAAGTCTCTACAAAAGAATGACACTTGGGAGCTTGTGAAACTACCGATTAATAAGAAGATTGTTGACTGCAAATGAATATTTAAGAAGAAGGAATGACTTAGTTATGAAGACACTCAGTACAAGGCAAGGTTGATTGCAAAATGCTACAGTCAGATGGAGGGAATTGATTTTCATGATGTGTTCTCTCTGGTTATAAAGCATATTTCAATTCGTACTTTACTTGTTATTGTTACTATGCATAATCTTGAACTTGAGCAGCTAAATGTAAAGACGATATTCTTACATGGCGATCTTAAAGAGGATATATAGATGGAGCAACTAGAGGGTTTCTATGTTTAATGTAAATAAGGTCGTGTATGCCATCTTAAAAAGTCTTTGTACGGATTCAAACAATTTTCTCGTCAATGATATGAAATATTTGACTCATTTATGTTGGACATTGGTTTTATGAGAAGCAAGTATGCTAGTTGTAGGGGCGGACCCACATATAATACGGGGGGAGGGGGGAGCATATATATATATGTGTGTGTGTGTGTGTGTGTGTGTATGTGTGTGTGTGTATACTAGTAGTTATAGTCAATAAATAAAATAAATGCTAACAAATTATCAGAATTATCTAACTAGCATAGTGGGATAGGTGGTTTTGGTTAACATCTAGAGGTCTAGGGTTCAAATCTTGACTCTTCCCATTCATCTATTTATTGTTTTATGTTGATGACATGTGATTGTAGTTAAGAGTTTATCTGAAATCAATAATTTGAAAGTTAAATTAAGTTTTGAGTTTGAGATGAAGGATCTTGGAACTGCTAAGAAAATTTTGAAGATGAAGATCTCTAAAGATAGACACTCAAGAAGATTTTTTCTCTCTCTGCAAAAATATATTGAAAAATCATGAAGCATTTTAGAATGCATGATGCAAAGTCAGTTAGCACCCCTATTGCACACACACTTCAGATTCTCAACTTCATATTCT
Organism: Pontederia paniculata; assembly: GCA_001647135.1. Classification (NCBI taxonomy): domain Eukaryota; kingdom Viridiplantae; phylum Streptophyta; class Magnoliopsida; order Commelinales; family Pontederiaceae; genus Pontederia; species Pontederia paniculata. The sequence continues at coordinate 56,091 of LTAE01004869.1, read as the reverse complement.
CCACAATTAGATGATGACGTAAGGTATATGTCAAAAGTTCCATACTCTAGTGCAGTTAGTAGTATTATGTATATTATGATTTGTACTCGCCTAGATATATTTCATGAAGTTAGTATTATTAGTAGATACATGTCTAATCCAAGAAGATACACTCACAAACAGTTAAGTGGATTTTGCTATATCTAAGAGACACTTCTGAAGCATGTTTGGAATTGATAAGTGTACAATTAGTCTGATTGATTATGCTGATTCAGATTCTGCAAGGGACTTGAATAAAAGAATATCTCTCGCAAGTTATATATTTACTATTGGTGATTGTGCTGCTAGTTGGAAGACTATTTTGCATGGCATAGTAGCATTATCTACCACTGAAGCAGAATATATGGCTATTACTGAAGGTATAAAGGAAGCCATCTGGTTAAGATGATTAATTGGAGAGATCAACATGAATGAGGAAGTTACTAGCATATACTATGATAGTCAAAGTGAAATACACCTTATCAAAGACAAGATGCATAATGAAAGGACAAAATATATTGATGTGAGATATTATTTTGTTCATGATGTAGTGCAAAAAAGAATGTTCAAGTTTAGAGGATCAACACTCATGACAATCCTTCAGACATGATGACAAAGAGCTTACCTATTGCCAAATTTGAATTTTTGCTCAGACTTAGTTGACATCTCACAAAGAGCAAGTTAGACCCATCGAGGCCATTTGACAAAGGAGGATATGATGAATTTTTTTTTTATGTTGAGAATTATGTAAAATTTAAGTCAAGGTGAAGAATTGTTATTATGCCTTTAAATTTTGAGAGAAAAAAATATGTGGCGGTAATGGAGGGCTTGGGTCGTTATAAATAAGGGTTCGGGTTTGTACAATGAACTCTCTTCTTCGAAATAGTGAAAACTCTTTGGTGGCGACCTCCTTTGCCGGTGGATATTTCTCTTTTGTTCACATTGATCAAGAGGGTTTTACCACGTTAAAAATTTGTATGTCAATCTTTCTTTCTCATTTTAATTCATTGTTTTGATTCTTGATTGATCCCTCGCCCAATATTCCCAACAGTTATTATCACTTATGGTCACAAATGAATTAATATTCACGAATGTTGCAATCGTAACTATAAAGTATAGCCATAATCACAAATATACAAATATGATTATTAGTTCATGATTATAAAACATATATTTTTAGTGTGAGTTCATTATAAACACCATTGCGACGAGACCGGCTTACATTATTTGAACAATTGTTCTCTAGGTAGCACTACAAAAATAATGTCCAATGGCATTGATTGGCAGAAAAATGGAGTGGTCACTCCAACGCAAAGTCGATTGGTTATGCATGCAATTTAATTAATTAGAGGTGGAATTTATTGGTTATCATAGTAAAAATATATTTATACAATAATAAGAAAGAAGAATGCAAGTTAGTAGTATAGATAGTACAAATTTTTTGTTGATAAAAAATTCATGGGGTCAATGCATGAGTGTGGGTGGCTCGGAAAAATATTGAAGGGGTGCATTTTTTTGGTACCCGCTCGAGATATTTGGATTTAGGGCTATTAACACTTGATTCATTTGAAGTCAAAGTGAAGAGCAGAACGATATTCCTCTAGTCAAATTAACGACTTTAGAGATCAAATTCGAGAATACTAACTCTCGCCATTCTTAAGACACACTATTTATCTCTTCTAATTTTATTGTGTGTTGTTCATTTCCACCAAATTTTTCTCTTGGGTCATCTACTTTTGTCTTTTCCCTTAATCTATGTGATAAGAATTTGTGAAGCATTTATTTTTATGACTTTCTTTTATATTTTTATTGAATTAAGAAAAGTGATGTGAGCAGAATTATTAAGTGTTTTCATTAAAGTTTCTCACGAAAGGCAGAGACCTTTGATGTCTTTTCGAGTCAACAATTGGGACCACACAATCACTAGTCAATATGTTTTTCTCTTCTTCTATTTGTGATCGAGGCCACATGGCGCCGATGGAGTCGTGATGCATAATTTTTTTGAATATTTCATCTTCCTTTTGCCTAGAGGAGCATTCGACTATAGAAGTATGCTATTAGTAAGATTCTCTAGAAGCCTTAGGAGCAATGGAGTTTGGTGAGGTAGCTATTGTCTCTTTTAATAAAAAAAATTATAAGCATTCATTCTTGCATCTCAAAATTATTTTTCTTGCTCTTATTTCATTATTAAATTTGAAATTCCCTCAAATATTCAGCAATAAAATTTTCTATTTTAAATCTCAAGTTCACCAATTTGCTTAATAAAACGGACCTTGCATTTTTTTTTGTCACGATGCATATGCATATATCTTTTAACATAACAAAGAAAATTCTTATCAATAAGTTGTCATTCTGATAATATTTTATGTGCATTTTTTAAATTCTCAGCAGTTTTTTTTTATATTTTATATTCTAATATAATGAGATTAAGCAAGTTCTTACAATAAAAAAATATTCTTCATCATTACTTTAAAATTAAATAATTATTCGATATTAATTTGACAATTTTGTTAAAATAATTTTACTCTATTTAATTCATGCGAAAGATACTTTGATATTTTGAAAATTTTTCTCGCGTTCATATTTGGAATTTCCTCAAATTCATATTATTATTATTATTATTATTATTATTATTATTATTATTATTATTATTATTATTATTATTATTATTATTATTATTAGGCAAAAGAGTTTCAGATTTACGTGAAAGAGAATCAAAACCACGGAACAATATAAAAGCAAATTATAATCATTCGAATTTTATCGAAATTTGAAATAATAATTTAATAGAAACAAGTAAATAGATGTCCTATGGAAACATAAAAATAATTAATAAAAAGTATCGCTGATTATTATAATATATTATAATTATAATATAAAACAATCAATCTAATTTATTCTTCTTTGTGATCTGTTTCTCTCCTTCGTGTGACGTCACCGCCAACAAAAGAAAACAAGTCCTCCTAGGGTGCCCTTGTAGCCACTCCACTCCATTTTATCTAATTTATCCCTATTTAATTTATTCTGCTGAGCTTTATAACACTTCTTTTTTCTAAACTTTAACTATATTTATACCCAAAATTTAATTCTACACTTCTTTCCAGCCAATACCTTAACATTGTATTACTTTTTTTTTCTTTCTGATGCATTTAATTACTTCATTATTACTTATTCAAATATAGATTTAAATTAAATATTATAAACTAACCAAATAAAATAATTAAAGGTTGTTAACATTTTATATGTAATAATAATAATAATAATAATAATAATTGAAATTATTCTAATCATTAATGTACACAATATAAACATATTTTTTCTACGAAATTGGAGGCTCCTTAATGTCAGGTTTAATCTTAATACCATTATTTTCTATGTACTCTACTCTTTATCATTTTCTATGTATTCTACTCTTTAACTATCACAATGATCAGTGGGTTAGAAGAGAGTGAAAAAAAAGAGAAAAAGATAAAGACAAAAGGAAATAAAGTGACCTGCCTATTTATTTTCCATTTATCACGAAGCACTTTTGGCTTCCAACTGCACAAATATATAAATTCCTTTAAAATGAAATTTAGCTTAGCTAACATTATTATAGAGCAAAGAGTTTTTTTCTTCTCTAATCTCTACCACCATCTAATACATTAATTTATATCATCAATGTTCATTATTAAAAAATAAGCATGTTCCTTATTTGTTGCAATGTTTAGTTTATCAGGAAAACATTGCATATATATAATGTTCACTGCCCCGTCAAGGATTATCCCAAATTGAACTCCCCCAACGGATCGACAATTAACTATGTTAAACACTCAAAAACGGATAGAGAGAGGGCGAATAGGAACCAAGAAAATTAATAAATATAAAGGTATAAAAAAAACACCCTGATATATTTATCTTACCTTCCACCTCGATCTACAAGAGAAGAATGCATCTGCCTTTTTTTTTTCTCTAGCAAATGGAAAGAGGTTGTTGATAAATAAGAACATTAAGTTACAAATAGTCATAAACTCATAATTTTATTTCTGCTTATTGTTAGCCATATGTATAAATTATATACATACCGCTACATCATAGGTGCATAATATCATGAAATGAGGCAATTGTTAGTCAGTAAAGTCCATGTGGTAGAAGTCTTCATCAGTTTCATCACCAGAATAATATCCGAAGCATTTCGGACAGTCGGCATCTGTAATGTCGGCGGCGGAATACCTGACGTTGTCAAGGTTGTAGGATCCGTCTTCAGCATTATAAGCGTTGTCCTGGAAGTTTTTGAACCGACGCTTCTTCTCCGCTGGATCTTTGTACACTTTCTTGTAGATTTGCATCCACTCCTCAAACTCCGACATGTTCGGCGGACGGCGGCGGGGCAGACTCTTTTTCTTCTTCTTCTGAGGGAAGCGTGCAGCCGCCGAGGGCTCAGGAGGAGGAGGAGGGGGAGGCATTCAGGTCAATCAAAGTTTAAGTTCGACAAGTCAATTCAATGGATTGTTATGTTCAAAGTGCATCAAGCATTTCATGGGTTTAAATAGATGCCTTCTACAAAATTAATCAACGAATTAAATGTTTTTTTTCACAGCAAAAAGAAAAAAAGATATATATTTATATATACAGCTCAACTTTCTCAAAGTAATGCAATTAATGCTGTGAAACTTAACTACGAAGCAATGCTGGATGGATGCTATTAATAATATTTTTAATTTTTTTTAGGGAAACTAAGAATTTTGGACTCTTTTTAAAATAGACTTACAGAAAAATTTGAATGAATAAATGGATCAATGCACCTTTTATTATATCACTATATTATGGTATGGGGGCAAATGCTATTATGAATTTATGATAATGCAACTTTCCAATTTTTTTTACAAGATGACAATTTCGAAATTTCTAGATTATTGCATCGGGTTGTCTCATTTGGTCAGTTTCTGAGTTACTATTACCGTGTTATCCAAGATTATGTTGCTTCTGTATTATGTAATTAATCTTTAGTGAATAAAATAGTGTAATACCTCAGATTTTTAAAATAAATAAAAAATAAAATAAAGAGGAGATATGATAAGATAAGAAAAGATATAATTAGTTAGGATTAGAAAAAGAGTTTCAATTGAAGTCAAATTATTATTTTTATCAATTAAATATTACTAATCATGTGTTGACTATTTTAAAAGAATCCTAATCATATGAAAGATTATCTTTTAAAATTATGAATAAAGTTAGAGTTTTAATTGCATTCAAACTCCATCTAGGGCTGAATTGTCTTCCCTATAGGACTCAACCCCTCTCCTCTCATCCCACAATTTTTTTCTCTCTCTCCCTCTCTTCCTTCTCTCTCCTCACAGGGTTAGATCAACATGGAGTAGGAGATCAATGATGAAGATTATCAATGGCAAACAAGAAGATAGGTTGGCTATAGATAACGGTATGTAATTGTGATCATATTTAGGACTTTCGATATGTAAATAGGCGTTAAATAATCTGCATGTTATGGTTCATGCTAGATAGCCATAGATAAAATAATATTTAGAATGTTAAATCTCTGTTTAACCCTAGAAATAATACTTAATTCGGCTTTAATTAATGGTACAATGCTTTCAGCGTCATCACGATCGTGAAAGAGGGTTTCACGACTGTGATGGTACTTATCACGGCCGTGAAGACGGCTTCACGGGTCGTGACTGCAATGTAATGGCCGAGTGAACCTCAATAGCCAGACGTCGTCCCGTCACGGGCCGTGATAGGGCTATCACGGGCCGTGAATTGCCCCGTCACGAGTCGTGAGAGATTTCACGGGCCGTGACCGGGAAGCACGTGTCGAAGTCGCGCCCGTGATGTAGCGTGATAATTACCTATTTATTCATATTTTCCATTATATTATCAGTATAATTTACATGCATTTCATAGTCATATTCTTGTATTTTCACTATTTTGATTCATTTATTTCATTCAATGAGTCAGCATCTACATAATGTGTATTTTCTATATGTTCAGGGGCTATTGGATGCATGGCGGAGGGAAGAGCAAAAGAATGAAAAATGTATGTTCCATCACGGGCTGTGATACTCTATCACGGGCCGTTATGACCCGTAACGGGCCGTGACAATGAGTATTGATCGGTCGCGACCTTGTCGCGGGCGTTACGCGCCTCATCTGATCATCACGGTCGTGACATATCTGTCATGGGCCGTGACATGTGAAGTATTGTTCTGTCACGGCCGTGACATAATTGTCACGGGCCGTGACAACTCCCTGGAGACACTAGTATTTTGTCACGGTCGTGACACAACTGTCACGGCCGTGACACAGCTGTCACGGGCCGCGACAAGACCCGAAGTTAGCCACCATTCGATCACGGCCGTGACAGTGCGGATTTTTGTATAAAAATATATTTTTAAGGGATTTTCGATCTCCTATCAACCATACTCTTATCATGGACGAATTCTATCATCCCAAGGTCTCTCCATCCCTATAAATAACACTCAAAACCCTAAAGAGAAGAATGCTTGGAACCTGGGAGAACTTAAAGAAGGAGACGAAGTGCTGCAGAATTGACGATCGTCAAGAAACCCAAGGTTTAATTATTCTGTAATATTTTAGTTGTATTTATTCTTGTATCTTCTCCTATCTATAGAGAGGATGAACTCTCATCTTTTATATTTATTTTCTTTTGGAGGATTTTTATTGTAAAAAGGGGAAACTGAAAAACCCTAGATTTTGTTAATATTAATTTAAATTATTTTTCAATCTCTTGCGCATGTTTTGTTGGATTCTTATGAAATATTTTCTTGATTAATGAATTATGAATGAGTTATCATCTTGGATAAGAATGATTTATTTGTAAGGTATTGGATCTAGAAAATATTTACTTTTTATACATTGCATGCCACATCTGATGTCATCCTGGATAGGAATGTTGGATGTGAGATCTGTGAAATTATCATCCTGGATAGGAACGATCCATAGTCTAGGTTTTACAAATTAATACATTTCAAAACCCTAATAAGAGAGTTGTCATCATGTGTAGGAACGATTATCTTATTAGATTTGATTTAGTAGATGAATCCTAGATAAGGCATTTAAATCTCAGTAAAACCTAATTCTCTTGAGAAAGATTAAAAACCTAAATTTATTTATTAAAACTCATATTTCTCTTATTTATTCATCCAAGTC